>CM060699.1:112420718-112618218 GCA_030686995.1 Artemisia argyi
TTTGGCGGGAAAAAAAAATTTTCGGCGGCGGGGGTGGGTAGGGTGGGGTGACACGTGTCATATGATGTGTCATGGGGGTGACACATGTCACTCCCTCAATTCTTCTACACTTTTTATTATAAGGCCCTTTTTAGAATAACCCCACCATATATATATATATATATATATATATATATATATATATATATATATATATTCAGAACTTTGTTAAGTGCGGAAACTGCGAGAACTCTAATTTTGTATTAGAAAACATGCATGTTCCTATAAAACAAGTATATTTTCTTACATACACCTTAATACACATACATGCATAACATACATGTTCATATAAAAACCTGTTAAGTGCAACAAATCAATGTAAAATGGTTTTATTTTTAGAACCCTGTTAAGTGCGGGAATTGCGAGAACTCCAATTATGCATTAGAAAACATGCATGTTCATATAAAACATGTATGTTTTCTTACATACACCTTAATACGCAGGCATGTGTATTAAGGTGTATGTAAGAAAACATACATGTTTTATGTGAACATGCAGGTTTTCTAATACAAAATTGGAGTTCTCGCAGTTCCCGCACTTAACAGGATTCTGAAAATAAAGCCCCTATATATATATATATATATATATATATATATATATATATATATATATATATATATATATATATATATATATATATATATATATATGATAAAGATTAAATAAAAAGACAAATTTCCGTAAAAAGAATAAAAAGATTTTTTTTTTTTTTTGTAAAAAAGTTCTTGAAAAATTCCAAAAAAATTTCACAAGATCGGGTATGTTGGTGCATGAAAAAGTTGTGAATGAAGTTTTTCTAAAAGTGGATACTTTATCCAAATAAAAAATAAAAAAATACGTTTATGCATTAAATCGTTTTTTTGTGCATCAAAAATTCGTTTTTGGACCCAACTTCTTTTGATTTTTTTCATCAAAATAACATTGTGCATCTAACTAAAACAAGTTGAAAATTTTGTGCATTAAAATTTTTTTGCGCATTAAAATTCGTTTTTTGTGCATTAAAAAAACGTATAAAAACTCAAAATTAGAAAAACTTCCTTCACAAAAGTTTTTTGCACCAACATACCCGATCTTGTGGAATTTTTTTGGAATTTTTCGAGAACTTTTTTTTAAAAAAATTTCTTTTTATTCTTTATATATATATATATATATATATATATATATATATATATATATATATATATATATATATATATATATATATATATATATATGATGCGGCGGCGGGTACCCTGTAATAAAATTTGCGGCGATGAATATATTGAATTTTTATTTCGGGTTGCTGGATCTCATATTTTTGATTTGGAAGCTCAATATTTTGGAACCTTAATTATATTGTACGAGTATGGCGGCCCGCGAGCTGCGGCGGGTTTTTAGCGTAATTTTTTTCAATATGTTTTTCGTTATATTTGCAAAAATGGATAATATAAATTATTATATTTTTTAGTAATTTTTTGTTTATTGTATCAATTGTTTGCATAAGGTGGTTAAATAAATATGCTAAAGCATCCTTGAATATACATTAAGCAGCAGAACATGCCACGCATGAATTGAGACCCAAGTCCACACAAAAGAAATCGTATAAGGCTTATCCTTAATCCAAGTCCAATTTTAATTCACTTAACCCTAATCCTAACCACACACATATATAACTACTACCCTCTCTTTTTTATCCCTAATTTTACTCTAATAAACACACGCCTCTATCACGCTTGCAGCCACACCACAAAATCCTATAACCTAATAGATCTAAAATTAATTTGTCCTTGTATTTTTGTTAAAAACGGTTAATGCTCATACATAAACGCCCTCTTTCGTACTATCTTTCAAGACCAAGATCACGTGATATGGCTTCAAGATCCAACTGTAAGGGTCTCTGGTAGGTGCATGTTTGTTGTGTTTTCGTAAACTGAATGAAAAGAAAGATGATAACACTTTGTTATTGTTTTTTCTTTTGACCTTTATCGGATATTTCAAAGAAGTATAAGCTTCGATAAAGATCTATGATGAATCTTGTTCAAAGTCAAAAGACTCTTAAAAGATCGATACAGTCAATGAACAAAACTGATATCTTAGGTATTATTGTTTGTTTTTCGAGTCTTTTCGTGTTTTGAGGATTGTGATCGGTGTAGTTTTATCTTGTTGGTTTGTTAACAAAGTTTGACAGTGAGGTGTAATGGGATATAGGATAGATTTGTGGGTTGTTGTAGTTGGTGATGGGTTAGTTTGATGTGGCTTGGATAGGCGGTTTTTTTTGCGTTTAATTTTCCAAAGTTTCGAAACGACGTCGTCTAGATGGTCACTGTAGATATAACGTGGAGCACTGTAGCAAGTCAACTGTAGCTTAGTTGTTTTTTCGGGTACAAAGCGACGTCGTTTAGTACGTACTTTAATAATATTTATAATAACACAGGTTCCAAGCTTTTGATATGCCAAACCGACACTTAATCCACCGTTGTGTATAGTTGTGGTGGTTGCGCTTTGTTGACAACGGAAACTGGGTGTGGTGGGCGTGATATAGAGCATGCATATATTTAAAAGATTTTTCAAGCAAAAGATTTTATTGTGCTTTACATACTTGTCTTTTGTGTATTATGACTTGTATTAATTGTGTGGAAAACTAGAAGGGGGGTTGAATAATTTACTGTTTAAAAACTTAAAACTTGTTGTATCAAATGTCCATTTTTAGCTTGTTCTAATATAAAAGATGTTACTTGTAGTTTATGACTAACATCACTTAAAACATGTTATCACACAAGTACAATCAACAAGTCACAACACAAACAATCACATAATGCAAACATTAAAGTAAGGCAATAAGTAAAAGGAAAGTGCAAACCAAACACGAGGATTTATAGTGGTTCGGTCACGGATCTCCTCTCCGCCCTACTCCACTCCTCGAGTACCCAACTCGAGAGTTACTTCACTAGATCAACAACCTCCCTTTTCGGCGGAGAAAACCTTACAATTGTCACTTACACTTTTACCGACACTAAGCTAGATGTCGAGTTCTTTTACAAGGGTACAACCACTCCCGTTCGTCGCTTACACTTTTACCGACACTAAGCTAGATGTCGAGTTCTTTTACATTGGTACAACCACTCCCGTTCGTCGCTTACACTTTTACCGACACTAAGCTAGATGTCGAGTTCTTTACCAAGGGTACAACCACTCCCGCTATGTTTTGTGGCCCAACATAAAAACCTTGTGTTTTATGGCACAAACACATAAACCATATAATCTATATTGTTATGATACAATGATGATCCAAGACATAAAAGTCTAATGGATATGCATGCCTAATCTACATGAACTCCTTGAATAAGAAGTCTTCAACCATTGAGGATGTCAAGTGCCCTTGAATCTTCATATGTTGGAATGCTTTAATGAATGATGACTTCAAGATCTTGTAACCTTCTTGGTGGATCATGAAGTATGATATGCTTACAACAAAGATGAATGTTAGAAGCATTATGATCATTTTGGAAAGGGTGATCTACATGGTTTCCTACTTATCTATGTGTGTGTGTGTGTGTGTTTTTTTCATTTTTTCATCACACTTCTAAGTAAAACATAAACTTCTATTTATAGGCAAAACAAGTAAAGAATTTTTCCAAAATCATGTTCTATAAACCATGTTCTAAAACCATGGGTTACTATTAGAGTCAACATTGACAAGACATATGCATATACTTGAAACTCAATGTTGACAAGACAAGACATATATGTTTCCTAGTCAACTTACAAAGACTATGACACACCTTACACACTCTTTGACCAAGTCATTTTTCAAAGATGTTTTCAAGCAACTACAATCTATGACACATCTTAAATGATATTTGACAAAGATAATTTCCAAATATAGTTTTCCATTTTATGAAAAATACATTTAGACAAATGTATATATTAACTTAAAAAGGTAAATTACTTGTATAAAAAATATATTAGCTAGCTATATAATATTTAGTAAGTTACTAAAAATGTTTTATGTACTTACGTTGTTATAAGACACATTTTTATATATTGTAAACTTACTAATATTATCTAGACACCTAATGTGGCACTTATTCTATTTAACACCTAAAGTGTACTTTGACACCTAAAATACTTAAAGACTCCTAAATTATTTTAGTCATTCTAAATGGTTGGTCAAGGGGTTTGATCATAATGCTACATAACAAACATGTACGAACCTGTGTTGTAGCATACGACGACTCGAGACGTTGAGACAAACAATGATTACAAGTAACTTGTACATTTTACGTTATGTATCAAGTTATACGTTTGTCATCAATCAAAACAAACGAGACTGTATAGATTAAATATCGTAATATTTGCACTAACAAATTGGTTTAGGGGTCTATTAATTGTACAAACACAAGAGATACGACTTTAAAATATTGTGCTTTACATACTTGTACTTTATGTCTTATCACTTGTAATTTACTTCAAATCTAAATATTGAAATCTTAAAAAATTAATAAGAGAGAAGGTCTAATTTGCTTTATATATAGTATAGATATATAGATTTAGGTTCATATAAGATCATTCTTAAAATTGTTAAAATAAGATCTTAATAAAATGTTAAAGGGCATCAATATGAACCTACAAAAAAAATTAGTATAGTGAAAGTTTTGTCTTTAGACAAGCATGTCCTCTACAAAAACGTGTATAGACGATGCAATATGAGTGCTTGATGGATATTTCTCCTACGTCAAGAAGCACCTAAAATGAAAGAAGGAAAATATTCGATGCAAACATCATCCTTAGATGATAATGCTATATACGATCTAGCGTATATAATGGTGAACCTAGTAACCTACAATGAAAGAGTTAGTGCAATATATTTCATCTCAAAGAAAAGGAAGAAGTAAATATATAAATGATATAAGCGACTCAAAGTAGAGAACCATGAAACCAAAAAATCTCATGAGGTGTATGCTTCTAAAAAGAAATGCAATCATAAGAAAAACGTGAATATAATATGATAAAAACCTACTCAGCAAAGCCTAGAAGGAAGACATGAGGTTGAAATGCTTAAAGAGGATGGTGCTAATGGTGTTAAAGAGAATGCGAATATGAGAAAAATATAGAAATTTCTGCAGGTCTGGCGGCACCAAATGAATACACGGGCGGAACCCTGGTTTTGGTTCCGCCTGGTCCGCTGGGCCAAAACTGGGACTACCCAGAAATTACACGGGCGGAACCCAAAATTTGGTTCCGCCATATCCGCCAGACTGCAAATTCTTAACAGACCAGGTTTTCGACGGTCGAAACGATTTTCTATTTTTGAAATTTTTCCTAAAACAAAAGCACACTATTAAATCTGATTGGAAAATGACAAAGAGGCAAGTAAAAACACGCGTATCGATAGAGTTTGAGTGAGGGCTAACGATTTTCATTATACTTTAGTAAAAGTATAGAAAATTTGACAACATCACAAGATTAATAGGAATAGGTTTTACACTAATCCATGGTGGTGATGATTAGTGAAAGAATTGATGAAGGTGATGGTTATAATGCATGAATTTAGAAACTCGTATGTATAGCAAATGCTATGACGAATGAGCATATGAACTTATGCAATCTAAGATTCACAACTTAAAAGGATAAAGGAAAATGTGAATGGGCATTGATATTTTATGACGGCTATGGGTTATGATTTGATCGATTAGGATTGACGCTAATGAAAACGAAATACGTTTAGAAGTAGTGACCTATATCGAACGACAATGGATGAAAGAGTGCTAACATGGTTTAGTCCTACATGACCTTTAATGACATTATCATCTACCAAAGATGATGTATCATGCCACAATGTATGCTTGAATGGGTTCAAAAAGAAGTGAAGACAATAGGCACCTAGGAACAAGAATACCATATGAAAAGTGTAAAAAAAAATGCCAATACCTATATGAGGATGGGAATGACATCATATGATGCGAGAGTGTTGGTTAGACCAACGTGTTGAGAAAGTGTTGGGAATGATGGCTTTGATTAATATATCGTTTGCGCTGACAATGACGTGCATGATATGTGTCGAGGAAGAAGAGGAAGAGATCCTAAGATGGTGTTCTTGAAAATGAGGTTTTGAAGTCCTAGTTTTGAGAGAAGAATCCTAGACTCCATTTGGTTTAGTTTTTGGTTGTGGAAGTGAAGAACTTTGTCAAACACATGATGTGTTTTTCACTTGATGAGATATTGGGGGTGAAAGAGGCTTGAACTTATTAAAAAGTGAAACGGTCAAAGGCTTGAAGCACTTGTGGTTTTGCGAACTGACTTTAACTAAATGGAGTGTACCTATGTGTTGGTATTTTAGGATGTAAGATACATGAGTAGATGTTCTTTAAATACAATTTGACACAATACAAATATGTGGATGAATTTCTCTCCTCCTCAATAGGTGGACATCCAACATATTGTCTAGTGCATTGTATAAAGAATGATGATGAAGTGTTTAGGAGGTTGTAGGTTAATGAAAACTATGAGCTTGGTAATGTTTTTGTGGATGTTGGTTAGCATACAAAGAACTTTATCCTTAAACTCATGTAGCTCTTCTCTATCAATGCAAGATGATCGTATGATGAGGCATGTGGTTTTCTCAAAGGAGGTGGAAAGGATTAGAATATTGGTATGGAGGTGACGATGAGTAATCTTAAGGATTGAGGTTAGGAGACTCTTTGTGAATGTGGGTAATCATTAATGGATGATTGGGAATCATGGAATTTTGAGGTGTTTTGTTGGTTGACGACTGAAGGTGAATGTGTGAAATGAGGTGATGATGACTTGACAACACTTAAAGCTTGGATATCTTCTTTGTGTTCTTCACTTGCTAGAAAGTGGAAAAGACGCATTTCATAATGAAATTCACTTGACTTTCGACTACATAGACAACTATGACAATGAGTGTATGGATATAACAGTTGCCCTTTGTTTTAAAGAGCGACACAAGGGTGAATATAAGTTTATGTATCATGAAAGATGGTTTACCCTTAATGGGTTAGGTTGTAGTGGGGATGACACACTTGTTTGGTTACATGGTGGAATCTTCTTGTGAAGATGACTAGGTGTATGATATTGACTCTTGGTTTCTTTGAGGGGATGGAAATGGTGGACGACTCGATATTGGTAGAACAAAGGATAACTCGGTTTTTCAGGTCACATTGGTGGTTTAAGGTTTGAGTGATGAAAGGTTATGAGAGTGATTTGATCATCAAAGACCAAGAGATGTGTTAGTGTTGTGAAAATGGAATATGTTAAGAACGTTCTTAAGAAAGCTCTTTGGGACAAGAATCTAAGTGAAATTACCAACTTCAATAGATCTTGTGTATGCTCTAGAGATGTGTAGGATTAACCATGGATGTACACAAGGTTTGAACTAGATTATGAGTAAGGTTTGGTTATGATGAACACTTAAAAGAAAATAGACACATATGGTGTCTTTCAATAAGTAAGATTATCACGTGGAATAAAGTCACCATGCTTACGAAAACAAGAATGACGAGATGATGAGGAGGCTCTAGATCCTAGAACTTGCAGATGTTGATTTAAGATCATTAACCCAATGGGGTATAATGAAATCTCATGTAACACAACCGTTCATGTTCAATGAGAGAATGTCTCATAGGATATACAATATCCTTTTAATGATGAAAACTTGACGCATGATTTCTTAGGCATAATGTCTTTCAAGACATAATGTTTTACTTAAATGAAGATATGAAGCCAAAGTGTTTGTGAGGTTTATGGGCTGAGATATATCACAAGTTGAATGCAATGAGATGATGGTGAAGGAACAAGTGAACTTAAGTGCTAAATTTTTAAGGATGAAAACCTATTGACACTTGTTTTTGTTCCTATTGATTGGGAAAGTAATATGATGAGTGTTCAAGTTGTGATGAGTGTTTTAACAAACATTGTTAAAATCCTTGGGTGTTGATTTTTGGATATGACATTTAATGACTACGGTAGTAAGTCAAGTTTACTTGAATATTTCGAACGAAATACTTAAGTTGTCAATCCTACTTAGTTGAGATCGGATAGCATAAAAGGATAGCAAGACTCGATAATACATCTATAACTTAAGAGTAAGTTGTAAATCCTTATCGTCTTGAAGGATGACACATTATTTTTATGTTTACCAAGTGAGGTAACATATGTAGATACAAGACAATATCTATAGTCATAAGTTGGACTTGTGATTTCGATATTGTATGTAATCTTTGCAAATAACAAGTCCGGATTGGTTAGGAAGTTGTCAATTTACAAATCAAGCTAATGAATGAGTAAAGGACGAAAGAATGTAGTGAGTGTGTATAGTGATCACAAATACTCAATGGTTCGAGTATTGCAAGGAACAAGTTTCCGGATTCCTTCCTCTAAGGAGAAAGGTATCTTGGATTATTCTTGTGGAGTTTGAAAGTATTATTATAGATGATTATCTTATAGGTGTAGGTGAGATGTCCTATTCCTAATATGAGTGAACATTAGTGAAAAGAATCCTAGTGATGAAAGTGAGTGATCTTGAGTGAGGGATTTAAATGAAAATTTAAAAAGAAATCTGCAGGACTAGCAGAACCCTACGAATACACAGGCGGAACCTTTTTGAGGGTTCCGTGTGTTCCGTTGGGCTATTTCCGGGTTTCCCAGAAAATGCACTGGCGGTACCCATTTGAAGGTTCCGCCTAATCCGCCAGACACCAGAAATGAGGCAGTCCACTATTTCAAGCCTCGAGACGAATTTCAAATTTTTCGAAAACTCCTAAAAACAAAACTTAAATATAGTACTGATTAGGAAATGCAAAAGTTGGATATAGAAAAACTCTAACCGTTAGACTTTGACCGGGGGCTAACGAATTTCACTATACTTAGTGAAATATCCATAAACTTGAAAATTTGAAAACATCTCAAATGTTGTCTACCTGCATATCCGTTAGTACACGACAATGTCCAAAGATAACAAAAGATCCTAGAAGAACATATATCCATGAAACACATTGTTTGACTACGAAATTGTTCAAATTTCAAGTTGTGCCAAACATTCCTTAACAAAGGACATTTATCGACTCCCGAAACCTGTTCAAGTATCCTAATAATACTTGAAACATATGCACCCAATTAGATGTTATAGATTAAAACTAAAAACACATATTCTAACACATGTTAGCATACAGATCAAGCCGAGGATTATGAGCTTCCTATAAATGGAAATTAAGCTAAGCATTGAAAATTTATAACAACACAGTGTTATCGTCCAAACATGGTATGGTTAGTTTATATGATCAATCAAGGATGAGTTTCTATCTTATAGCACGACACATTCATTAAACATCATTGTAGAAAAATATATACCAAACACCATTTTACAAGAATACTACATGTTTAAAAATGTAGTGACTTATTTAGACGCTTGACCATATTCCAAGTTATTTAATTAGTATTACTTAATTCTCATTCCTAAGTGAATTATGCAAAATAATCACATAACATGTGCAAGGAAGAGTAGCTAAAACAATAAGCAATACAAACACAAATTTTCAACTTAGTACACACAATCTAGCAAATATCCTATTGTGTATAAACATGAAATCGACAAACAAGCAAATGAATATCATGACAAGATTGACACTCATGAATCACAAATAAATAATATGCAATCACAACTTTCAATAAGCAAATATCATATATGCATACAACTAAAACAAGTAGTAATTTAGCATAACATAAAAAAAGATATACTTTTCGTCACTTTGCGTTTAAATATGACGATGTATGCCAAGCTTGATTAGTTTCCTTTGTCAATATGAATATCACAAAATTCTTTAGTTTCAAAGAAAATAATGTCAATGTTCAAAGGATACTAATTTATATTGCCTAACTCAAAAGTTTGAGTTTCTAAGTCAAAACGAAACTTGATATTTTGGACACACTATAGTATTTGGTTTATTATTTTAACTTCAGATTAGATTTAGGCCATGATATTATTTTTAAAAGAAAGTAGACTCAATTACCTTTAAAATGATAGGTGGCGCGACTCCTACAGACTTACGGTTAATTTGTTATGAATTTTTGAAGTTTGACAAAAACTGTATACTGTGCAGCCCAACGAACCTTCGTCCAAAGGGCAAGGAACCCTTCTGAGGGTTCCGTGGGATCCGCGGGGTCTGCTGTAACAAAATGTCACAAAATGCTAAAAACGTTTATTTCACATAGCGAAAATGTGTAGGACTTACTAGATTTGTTAGTAAACATATAATGCACATATTTTAACATCATTACTTCTTATGTGACTTATCTAAACATTTACGGAGGTGATTTTTCAACTAAATTTATAGTTAACCCAAACACTACTTTTAAAACCGTATTTTACGTACATTAGCTCTAACCACATAATTTGACACTTACAACTTTTTAAGAAAAGTTTTCTTTTATTTTTCAAGGACACCTTCAAGCTTGTATACAAAGTAATATTTAACCACAAAATTTCTAAATATACTTAATGAAACATTTTTCATAATATATTCCGCTTCAATGGTAATTTGATACATGGATCGTGCTCCATTTTAAAAACCATTTGTTTTGAAAATAAGAGCTACGAAGCTCTGATGCCAATTGTGGAAAACTAGAAGGGGGTTAAATAGTTTACTGTTTAAAAACTTTAAACTTGTTGTATCAAATGTCCATTTTTAGCTTGTTCTAATATAAAAGATGTTACTTGTAGTTTATGACTAACATCACTTAAAACATGTTATCACACAAGTACAATCAACAAGTCACAACACAAACAATCACATAATGCAAACATTAAAATAAGGCAATAAGTAAAAGGAAAGTGCAAACCGAACACGAGGATTTATAGTGGTTCGGTCACGGATCTCCTCTCCGCCCTACTCCACTCCTCGAGTACCCAACTCGAGAGTTACTTCACTAGATCAACAACCTCCCTTTTCCGCGGAGAAAACCTTACAATCGTCGCTTACACTTTTACCGACACTAAGCTAGATGTCGAGTTCTTTTACAAGGGTACAACCACTCCCGTTCGTCGCTTACACTTTTACCGACACTAAGCTAGATGTCGAGTTCTTTTACATTGGTACAACCACTCCCGTTCGTCGCTTACACTTTTACCGACACTAAGCTAGATGTCGAGTTCTTTACCAAGGGTACAACCACTCCCGCTATGTTTTGTGGCCCAACATAAAAACCTTGTGTTTTTTGGCACAAACACATAAACCATATAATTTATATTGTTATGATACAATGATGATCCAAGACATAAAAGTCTAATGGATATGCATGCCTAATCTACATGAACTCCTTGAATAAGAAGTCTTCAACCATTGAGGATGTCAAGTGCCCTTGAATCTTCATATGTTGGAATGCTTTAATGAATGATGACTTCAAGATCTTGTAACCTTCTTGGTGGATCATGAAGTATGATATGCTTACAACAAAGATGAATATTAGAAGCATTATGATCATTTTGGAAAGGGTGATCTACATGGTTTCCTACTTATCTATGTGTGTGTGTGTGTGTTTTTTCATCTTTTCATCACACTTCTAAGTAAAACATGAACTTCTATTTATAGGCAAAACAAGTAAAGAAGTTTTCCAAAACCATGTTCTATAAACCATGTTCCAAAACCATGTGTAACTATTAGAGTCAACATTGACAAGACATATGCATATACTTGAAACTCAATGTTGACAAGACAAGACATATATGTTTCCTAGTCAACTTACAAAGACTATGACACACCTTACACACTCTTTGACCAAGTCATTTTTCAAAGATGTTTCCAAGCAACTACAATTTATGACACATCTTAAATGATATTTGACAAAGATAATTTTCAAATATAGTTTTCCATATTATGAAAAATACATTTAGACAAATGTCTATATTAACTTAAAAAGGTAAATTACTTGTATAAAAAATATATTAGCTAGCTATATAATATTTAGTAAGTTACTAAAAATATTTTATGTACTTACGTTGTTATAAGACACATTTTTATATATTGTAAACTTACTAATATTATCTAGACACCTAATGTGGCACTTATTCTATTTAACACCTAAAGTGTACTTTGACACCTAAAATACTTAAAGACTCCTAAATTATTTTAGTCATTCTAAATGGTTGGTCAAGGGGTTTGATCATAATGCTACATAACAAACATGTACGAACCTGTGTTGTAGCATACGACGACTCGAGACGTTGAGACAAACAATGATTACAAGTAACTTGTACATTTTACGTTATGTATCAAGTTATACGTTTGTCATCAATCAAAACAAACGAGACTGTATAGATTAAATATCGTAATATTTGCACTAACAAATTGGTTTAGGGGTCTATTAATTGTACGTACACAAGAGATATGACTTTAAAATATTGTGCTTTACATACTTGTACTTTATGTCTTATCACTTGTAATTTACTTCAAATCTAAATATGGAAATCTTAAAAAATTAATAAGAGAGAAGGTCTAATTTGCTTTAAATGTAGTATAGATATATAGATTTAGGTTCATATAAGACCATTCTTAAAATTGTTAAAATAAGATCTTAATAAAATGTTGACAAGTGGCACTTAATTAATAAAGAAAAGAAAAATTATTAGTATAACTAAAAGGGTAAATTTGGCATTTACCTATTATGTCTTTTAAGACTAACAAACCATACCCCTCATTCTCTAGTCATTATACTCATTAAAAGCAAATCTCGTCTCTCTCACATCTCAATCACCGTTCATAAAACCATTAAAAAACCAAATCTCATCACCATTCACATAAAAAAAACTCCAATCACCATTCATATTAAAAAAAACCCCAATATGTTGTTAACCACTTTAAAACTAATTTCTTCCACTTTATTTTCGGAAATAGAATCAGTTTTTTGGTTCGTGATATGAAGACACATGGAATCGATTTGTTTTCTGCTCTTCTCTTCGAAGATGTTTCGCACCGGAATCTCTGTCTCGACCTGATTCGAACAACAAAAAAGAACAACCAATGTCATCTCCAATCATTCCTTTTTTTTTTTTCTTTTCTTTTTTTCTTTTTTTTGATATAGCCGCCACCACCTTATTGAAACCATCACTCGATCCGGTAGCCGTCACCTATAAACTCACCACCACCAAATCTTGTTCTTTTCTTTTATGTGAATCTTGAAACTCATTCACAAAACGAATATAATCATGTGTTTCGATCTTGTACACGAGACCTTTTCACCGGATACATCGCTGGTACACCGGATACATGGTGGGCTAGTGCCGATGCTGTAGCAGCAGGTATATATGTTTGTGGTTTCGATCGAGACAGATGTGTATATGTATCATATTTGTATACAAGATGTAGGAAATGCAAGGTTTGATACAGATCTGTATATGTGTCGAATTCTTGGTAAAATGCACGGATTCTGGTGTACCGCAATCTGCTGCTGTTTGATTTCGATATGTTTTTTGATACACTGATGTGTTTATGTACCAGGATTGTATACCAAATTTGTTTATGAACCAGATAGTAGTTTATGAGATGGGATTTCTTTGGTTTAAAGATTTGTTGTTGACTTGTTGTAGTTTATCAGTTTTTTTAGAGAAGTCTGAATCAGATTTGTTTACAGAAGTCTGAATCAAATAATGTAAATATGTACCTGAACTTGGTGGTCCATCGTGTTAATCTGAATATAAATATATTTTTTAATGTATCAGTAGATGTATAAAAAATGTTGACCAGATTTATTTATGGCCCTTGTTGACCACACACTAGTCTATTTTTTAGACAAACCCTCCCCTAGTGGGAGGGTGTACTTGTTTTTGTTTTTTTTTGTTATTTTTTTGTACTTTTGTCTTGTAGTTTTTTTTTTTTTTTTTTTTTTTTTTTTTTTTTTTTTTTTTTTAATTTGTAATGTTTTTGTTTTGTTTATTTTTTTGTAATGTTAGTAATGTTGTGTATACTTAATTAATAGTTGCCGATATGACGTTATAAAAAAAGATTAATAATTGCCTATATGACGTTATAAAAAAATATGACGTTGACTTATTTGCATTTATAAACTAATGTTTGTAATGTTTTTGTGTTGTGTATAGTTAATTAATAATTGCCTATATGACGTTATAAAAAAATATGACGTTATAAAAAAATATGGCGTTATAAAAAAAGATGACGTTGACTCATTTGCATTTATAAACTACTACAAGATCAGTGTTTACACCTAAACTTAAATTATTTAAAAACAACAACTATTATTATAAAATTAAACGTCAACGTTAACATATTATTTAAAAACAACAATATCTACGACATATGAAGATTATTCATTTCGGTTAAAAGATCATGGAGCCGGGCACTTGACTGACAAGCGTGATCTTCAGGATTCCTTGCCATTTCTAACTCCATTTCCAGCGCCTTTATTCTTTGCTTCAACAACTTGATCTCATTTTTTGTAGCAACGCAGTTTGAGCAATGCGTTGAAGAAGAGGCTTGACTAAAGTGCTCTGCTTCAAATTCATCTTTCCACGCGAAGTATCGACACCCATAGTCGTTTGTACCTGGCTGTTACATGTTAAGGAAATAATAAGAAATGTATTTTTAACAAACAAATTATTTACATAACTAAGCAAACGTATGATTATTTACCACTGAAAGAGGACATGCATAAAACAGTCGCCCACGACTACCGTCTTGCCAGGATTTCCGTTGTACAATAAATCCTCTATTACATCGGCACCAGAAAGGATTTCTTTGGCTCATCTGACCAAAGAATTTGCATAATCAATCAATAATGTTATTTACTAATATAAATAAATATTTAATCAATTACTATATAATACAAACAGTTATTTACAACATAAATCAATAATCATTTACAATGTCGATAGTCGATGTTGATATAAACTTATCCATTGTTCTGCAATTGGCTGTCGGAAAAACCTCCATTGTGGGTGGTTACGCGGAAGTGTAAAAGTTGGGTCTAGCGTCGGTATAATGTAATGAGCACATGCGTCCTCCCCCACATGGGCAATCACAAGGGGGTCGATTCCTTGTGTGTTGTTTGGCCCGGAAAAAAGCGGAAAACATGTGTTATAACCACGCATGGATAGAAATACAATCGGTCGATTTAGCATTGAAGCGATAACTAGACCCGTCATTGGCATCACCATCCAGTTACCTTGATGTGCACCTCCGTTGAACCAGTTTATCGTATTCCAAAGAAAGTTAAAGTCTTGTCCCCCCCACATATCTGTGTAAGTACTCCTATGGTAATCTAACTCTTGCAACAACCTATGTCTGGCTTCGGCCCACATATGTTCGTTTTGAAAAATAAAGTGAGCAACGCACCGAAACCCACAATTCCCATCACCCGCAACATTACGTATACTTATTACGTATGGACGGTAAAGCAGTGGAATTTCCCGAATAAAACCATTGCTCACAGTATCTCCAACATATAATCTGTGCCGTGGACTAGTACCCGTGTACGAACTGTGTCTTGGAGGCTCTTTCGGCAATTTCGGGACTTTCGTAGATCTTGTGTTCGTACTTCTTCGGTGATCTACGATCGGTACTTCATTTAAGTCCGGAACTTTTGTAGCCTTGGACTTTTTGTTCTTTTCGCTCGGACGTCCACGGGTATTTTCCTGAACAACAGGTTGACGTGTGTCCACAGATTCAGGTTGGTATATCCCTCTTAACTTGTTCAACATATTCTTCTTGACAAACGACGTCGCTTTGCCAAAAGCACTCTTGAATTGTCGAACGTCATTTTCAAACTCTCTTTCATCATCATCATCATCATCATCATCATCATCATCATCATCATCATCATCATCATCAAGCACAAGGTTACCGACAACGGGCCACGGTACAGACAGGGTTCTCCAAAATATATCAATGCTTTCCAATGGAATTGGCACACCTGCATTTATCAAAAGTGACTTATGTAAAACCATTTCGTAGAAGCATTCCGTGAAAGCATTCATTAATATTGACTTTAATATACTTACCATGAATTCGATACCCCATCATTTGACAAAAGCACGGCAACCCATAAATCTTTCGCAACTGATGGTTACAATCTTCTGCGGCGAAATTCGTTTGAAGGAGTTCTGTGTGCATGAGTGTAAAAGCATGTTTGGAAATGTTATACAACAACTCTGAAAATATTGGTATATCACATTTATTTATTTTCTCGTTTTTGCTCCTGTTAAAAGTCTCTTGTATCGCGCTCTTTTGAGAAATAAGAATCTTATCAATCGAAATCAACAACGTGTTTAAGTTGGATTGTGCTGTGCCCAAATATAATTTCAACAATGCATGTTGAGCCTCAACTCTACACGTTGTTGACTGGCCGTAGCTTTGATATTCATCGGTAACACACGAGACAAACATGTGCCCGTACTCTCGGAGCCAGTTATCCAGATACTGGGCAATCTCTGAAAAACGATGAATTAATACAAGGTCAATCGGGTGCATATTTGTTAAATAATAAAAAACACTAAATTAATAATTAAGTACCCGGTTTGTTGACCAATTTTTGTTGTAGTCGTCGATGATTATGACTATCATCCTTCACTTTCAAAATCCAACATGATCTTCTTTTAAGATATCTCGCCACCAATTTGAATGGGCAATCGGTTTTACATGTACTGGTATTCCGTTTTTCAGTACCTTCGGGTGAATAAATCCCACCCTTTGTACACCCATAATTGATTTCGTTCATAATACCGTATTCTGATTTACTTCTTCTTTTAACAATCACAAAACCGAGTTCCCGAGCTATGTTTTGCACCCAATCCGTTAATTGCTCGTGAGATCCGAACCCCTGAAAAAACGTTACGAACGCGTATGGTGACGTTTTTTTTTTTTTTTTTTTTTTTTTTTTTTTTTAAACTAACTTTTTTGTATAACAAAATGGTTTTTTTATAACAAAATGTTTTTTTTATCACAATTTTTTTACAACTAATTTTTTTGTATAACAAAATGGTTTTTTTATAACAAAATATTTTTTATAACACAATTTTTTAACAACTAACTTTTTAATACATTTTTTACACTTTTTTACAACTAACTTTTTACAACTAACTTTTTAATACACTTTTTTACACTTTTTATTTACACTTTTAATACACTTTTAATACACCTTTTTTTTTTTTTTTTTTTTTTTTTTTAAAGAAAAAAATTTAATAAAAACGCGTATGTGTGAGACAGCTGTCTCACACCACACTCGGTATTATCACCTTGATGTCTCACACACAACACACACACCACACACTCAAAAAAAACTCTCTCTCTCTCTCTAACTTATCTGCTCTCTTTTTAGATCTAAAATCAAGATCTTGATGTCTCACACCACACTTGGTGATTTGTGAGAGAGAGTTTGTGAGTGTGTGGTGATGTTGGTGATCTGTGATGGTTTATGTGATGTTTTTCTGATGGTTTTGTTAGCTACGTGATGTTTATGTGATGTACGTGATGGTTTAATGAAACCCTAATTTTTTTAATTAGGGTTTCGTAAAATTGGTTTGGGGGTTTTTGAATCTGACTTGATTACTTCATAATAAAGTGTGTTAATTGAAAGATTCGTACGTTAATTTATCAAAATCTTGATTTTTTAATGAAACCCTAATTTTTTTAATTAGGGTTTCGTAAAATTGGTTTGGGGGTTTTTGAATCTGACTTGATTACTTCATAATAAAGTGTGTTAATTGAAAGATTCGTACGTTAATTTATCAAAATCTTGATTTTTTAATGAAACCCTAATTTTTTTAATTAGGGTTTCGTAAAATTGGTTTGGGGGTTTTTGAATCTGACTTGATTACTTCATAATAAAGTGTGTTAATTGGTTCCGTGATGTTTATGTCTGATGGTTTTGTTAGATTGGTTCCGTGATGTTTATGTGGTGCTGGGGTGGTGGTTCTGGGGTGGTGGTTCTGTTAGATACGTGATGTTTACTTAATTGTGTGTGAGACATCAAGGTGATAATACCGAGTGTGGTGTGAGACAGTGTCTCACACATACGCGTTTTTATTAAAGTTATGTTTCTGTGATGTTTGATGTTTATGGTGATGGTGTTGTTGACCACACACTAGTCTATTTTTTAGACAAACCCTCCCTAAATGGCTATGATGATTTAAAAAAAATAAAAGCTTAATTTTGGCGTGGCATTTCCAAATGGATAGGCAATATATTTGCAACCTTTGATGTTGCAGCCAATATGATAAAAGGATTTAATGTAATCTGAGCCTTACCTCCCGTGTGTTAAATTGTGAATTCCACATTTTCACTTGTTTGTGATTCAGACTTGTGGTTGCTTCTGGTTAGTAACTTGTTCAGACTTGTTGTGATACTGCTTCTTGTGTTTCACTTGTGATACTGCTTCTTGTGTTTCACTTGTGATACTGCTTCTTGTGTTTCACTTGTGATACTGCTTCTTTCAGACTTGTGGTTAGTAACTTGTTCAGACTTGTGGTTGCTTAGTTGTTGTTTGTGATTCACACTTGTGGTTAGTAACTTGTTTAGACTTGTGGTTGCTTAGTTGTTTGTGATTCACACTTGTGTTTATAGTCCAGGATTGAATCCTGGGAATCCTTACTATTTGGCTTGTGATGTACTTTTTGAGAATCCTGCTGTTTGGGCATGTGACTTTTGAGAACTTGTGCTGTTTGGGCATGTGACTTTTGAGAACTTGTGCTGTTTGGGCATGTGAACTTTTGAGAAGTTGTGCAGTTTGGCATGTGAACTTTTCAGAACTTGAGAATCTTTGGCTGTGTAACTTGTAAATTTTGTAGGGTGTAGGCAATGATGATTGGTTTACAATCTGAGCCGAGGCGATGACGAATGGTTTTTAAAACCGAATGGTATGGCGGAGTGATATTTTTATCACTTTCGCAACCTTCAAATCCGAGCCTTCTAAAAATTCCACATTTGGCTAAAAAATAGACTAGTGTGTGGTCAACAAGGGCCTTGTTTGCAGCTGTGTTTGTGTTTGCAGTTGTGTTTGTGACAAAAAAAAGAGGACTTGGCGATGACGATAACGGAAAAATCCGAGCCTTTGTTTTTCTCAATACTGCAGTTGGTTGTTTTGTGTTTGCAGTTGTGTTTGTGTTTGCAGTTGTGACAAAAAAAAAAAAAAAAAAAAAAAAAAAAAAAAAAAAAAAATTGGTTGTGTTGTGTTTTGTGTTTGCAGTTGTGTTTGTGTTTGCAGTTGTGTTTGTGTTTGTGACAAAAAAAAAAAAAAAAAAAAAAAAAAAAAAAAAAAAAAAAAAAAACTTACATAAAAAAGACTTGGACAAAACAAACAAAAAAAAAAAAAAAAAAAAAAAAAATACCTAAAAGGACAAAACCTGCATGTGGGCCCCACCTAAAAGGACAAAACCTGCAGCTATGGTAGTAGACTACCGTGGGGTTAACAACACCCTTATTTATTTATACATTTGAATATTCTGTTTTGTGTTTGTAACAGTTTAATGAATAAAAACGTTGACCAAATTTTTGTAAAAAAAAACCCAAAATTATGAAAAAATATTGACCACATTTAGATTTCAATTCTCCAAAATACCCTTGAAACCCTATTTAATAACAACTAGACGAGTACCCGTGTATAGCAACGGGATTTTATAGCGACAGATAGTTTATTGATAAAAAAAGTTTATAAGTTATAAACGAAAAATAATAAAAGTTTGAAGACTTGGGAATTAAACATAATGTTTTGAAACCCGGTTCGACCCAGGTGGTTTAACTGGTTGAACCGTTCCGGTTGAAAAATGGGTTTGAAGCGTCCTGGGTTAACGCGGTTTGTATTTTAATTGGTTGTATTTAATTTGGTAGATATGTTTTTAATTGATTGTACATTGTGAATAAATCATTGTACTTTTAAGTAATGGATAATGTTTTGAAACTCGGTTCGACCCGGGTGGTTCAACCGGTTGAACCGATCCGGTCGAAAAATGGGTCAATTTAAACCGGGTCAACTTGCTAGGTTGGGTCGAAAACGGGTCAAATTAAACTGGGTCAACCCGCCGGGTTTGAAGCGTCCCGGGTCAACCCGATTTGTGTTTTAATTGGTTGTATTTAAACCGGGTCAACTTGCTAGGTTGGGTCAAAAACGGGTTAATTTAAACTGGGTCAACCCGCCGGGTTTGAAGCGTCCCGGGTCAACCCGATTTGTGTTTGAATTGGTTGTATTTAATTTGGTAGATATGCTTTAATTTGGTTGTACAATGTGAATAAATAATTGTACTTTTAAGTATTGGGGTGTTTTAATAAGAGTATTAATTACATTTCACTTTCTCTCTCATTTGACCATTATTGAAAACTCAACATTTCGCTTTTGACCATTTTTCTATTTTATATATATATATATATATATATATATATATATATATATATATATATATATATATATATATATATATATATATATATATATATATATATATATATATATATATATATATATAGCATAATACTCGTGCCTAGCGGCAGCGATTTCTAGTGATAGACAATTAACGATATGCGATATTGTGGTAAATGTTTCGTATAACGTTAAAAAAAGAACGTGAAAAGATCAAAATGTATTTTCAAATGGTTGTACATGTGGTAATAACTCTAGCAAAAATTCTTAACATGCATCAAACGACATATATAAATATTTAGTGAGACTTAAAACTTCTTGATAGACGACATTTGAGGTGTATACTCCTCTTTGACCGAATTCTTTGATTGACTTCACTAATACCTTTATTTGATTGTAACGAGTAGGGCAGCCCCGCGTGTTGTGGCGGGATTTTTGCTTCTAGTTTTTACTCTGTAAAATAAATAACACAACGTTGGATATTCAAAACAAACTTCACTATCAATGCAGTTTTAGAATAATTGTTTCTGAAACTTAATGATTCCAGACATTAATTCATGCTTCGTTTGCGCATTGCCTCGGGGGCATCGAGTCATGATAATGTGGAATGCGCACACTATGTATATGGACAATGGCCTTTCTAGTATCTTGGAGCTTATGATACCTAAGGTCCTAATGTTATACAAATAAATGATTCGCCAATATTAGTACCATCAGATCCATAAAAGAAGGTTCATGGCCATCAAAATATAGATGTAACATATGAATACAAAAATACAAATCATTCAGTTGTTTGATGAGTAATACGTAAAAATACAAAAAATACAAACATTCTTGTAACAGAAATTTCTTTTCCCATCTACACCTGATGGTGATGGGGTGGCAGGTAAGTTGGATGATTTTGGAGCAATAAGTGGTGCTTTCTCGAACTTTTCCAGATCATGCTAAGTAGGAAAGTGGTATTACTAATAGGTAATACAAGTAAAAAATTAGATACTATGACAACAAGTTTCCGAGCAAACCGGCTCTTTTTGAGCAATTTCAAACCATGCATATCACCAATATAATCTACAATTGTAACTTACAAACATTCCTGCTCTTTCAAATTTCTATAAAAGTTGGTTACAATTCTAAAAAAAGTTTTATTATTATTTTTTCCTTTCCAAAAACGACCATTTCCCATTGATTTTGAACAAAAATGTGTCCTAAAATGCAATGAGTAAGTGAATAAAAATATCACTTTACCGCTAGTGTTTTATGGCAAGACAAAAATGTACCAAAAATCCCCCAAACACCCATTAAAAACACCTTAAACCCAATAATACCACATCTAAAAACCCCATAAGTTTGTACCATACCGGCTGAATACCCATTTGTGTAAGTAGCAATATCGGCGATAACTTTGTCACGATTAGGAAAATGGATACCTGCGACTTATATCTCATCCCGTTCACCCACAAAATCTGTTTGGCCAATAGGTTTAGTTGAATAATGAGGGTCTTTCTATAAGGGTTATACTTTATTAGAGAAAAGCGGCATCCTAAATCATCAGGTATATTTATTACAGTTGACCGTAGCTATTAAAGTATGATATTAATGGCTACCCATGAAATGTTCAGATACATCCATAAAAGGAAATGTAATAGATAAATTTTACCTAGTAAAAAGTGTCATCGGTTGGAGTGTCTTTTTCTTCTCAAAAGCTAAAAGGTCCTGAAACTCAGAAGCCGTGAACAATGAGCCCACAAAATCTTTATAGTGAGAAAAATCACCTATCTTTCGGCACAATGGTTCTGCTGTAGCCTGGAAGTTACATCACCAATGGAAAAGGTAAATTACCTTGTTATCGCCAGTCACAACCATAACACGGGTGACAGCTCTCATGCATAACAACTATAAACGAATTAGTGTACTGATCACGAATATAGACAACTACAAATTTAATCTTCAATTAAAAGCCATCACTAATTATTATTTTTTTATAATCAATGCTTGTATTTATGTTTCTGTTTTCAAAAACAGTTTTCCCGTATAAAAATAAGACCATAATCCTTATAAATAAGCTAACACAAACATCCCCAATTATTAAAATGACTTTCGAAATCCCAATCCCAAACACCCCTAATTTCACAAAAACCCATGCAGATTCAGGAAAATATTAGCACTAAGATGATGATTTATTTTATAAAAGTTATTACAGCAATATCAGGATCCGCTTATACCGATCGAGTCTAAATAAGCTCGAGCATCGGTTGGAGCCTAGTTTCAGACTTGTTTTAAAACCGAGCTCGAGTATCCAAAGTTCGACATTATGAATAATGGCAACATTATGCGCAACTTGCCCTTTTAATAATCAAGCACACCTAACCCCAAACTTTAGTGACATCAAGTGCAAACAACATCTTGAGTAACTAACATTTTCAGCACTATTAAGCAACTAAACAGGTTGTTCAAAACAACTTATTTCACGATTGAGGGATGTGTGGAATTACTAATTTTAGACGTCTTATCTGCCTAATGGTGTCGTTCATATTTCCTGCCAATCCCAATGCATTATTCTGAATAAGATAATGTAAATATGTACCTGAACTTGGTGGTCCATCGTGTTAATCTGAATATAAATATATTTTTTAATGTATCAGTAGATGTATAAAAAATGTTGACCAGATTTATTTATTTATACATTTGAATATTCTGTTTTGTGTGTGTAACAGTTTAATGAATAAAAACGTTGACCAGATATTTGTAAAAAAAAACCCAAAATTTTGAAAAAATATTGACCACATTTAGATTTCAATTCTCCAAAATACCCTTGAAACCCTATTTAATAACAATAATGTCACTCATTTAATGTTAATCTCATTTATTACAAATACAATGATTCAACGGTCCAGATTGGGTCTTACTTTTATAACTTTAAGAATGATTTCACATTAACCCTACCATATATATATATATATATATATATATATAGTGTAAGGTTCTTTTCAGAACTAAATAAATTGCGAGAATTGCGAGAACTAGCAAAGACCAATCAGATTTTAGATAAATAATTATCATTTAATTTTAACAGCCTATTTTCGTAAGGGCATTTTGGTATTTTGTATTATAGTACATTAATTAATAACATGTATTTACTCCTATATTATTGGAAGTGGTTATGGGAAGTTATTGATTTATTCACGTCAAAATTCAATCCCTAAATTATTCCTCTTAGTCTCAGCCACATGAAAAACAATGAGACAATATTTGATAATTTTTCTCGTTTATTTGCTCGTGGATTCTGAAACATTATGTGTATAACAATGGATGATCTCATGATCATGTTACAAGGTGGAGGCTTTAATGAATTTTTTATTACGTATCATCATTATTGAAGTGGGTCACATTGGTATGGTATGTTTTTAATTTTTATTTTTGTTATTTAAAATAATGGTTTTGCTTTTCTAAATGAATGATCTTTGTGGAAAAAGATAATAATCCATAATAGAAATATTGGATCGCTAGTGGTCGCCGAAGTTGGTGATGTTGTCGTGTATAATAAAAGTTTTTTTTTTTTTTTTTTTTTTTTTTTTTTTTTTTTTTTTTTTTTAAACAAAGCTTAAATTGATTTGCCTATTGAGTTTATAGTTTTTATTTTTCTTTTTAAGATTTGTACATCTCAATAATCAATATTTATGCTTCAATCAGTGTTTCTAATTTTTTTTAATTGAATTATTTTTGTAGGCATCTCAGCTATGGTTAACATGCGACTGTTCAAGATTTTCTTTGTAAAATCATCACTAAAAAAATATATTTGTGCTCACATGGGTATCATGTATAAGGATGTTTTTAGATTGATATAAAGAGCCCATCTATACCCTGTGCATATGTGCATAACTTGTTTTTTCTCGGATTGTACATATATTTACACCCGGTGCACATGTATAACGGTGATTTTAGTTTGATGTAAAGAGCATATTTATACCCGGTGCATATGTGCATAGTTTGTTCCTTGCCGAAATTATACAACTTTACATCCGGTACACATGTATAAGATCATTTATATTAATTGAAGGAGCTAAACTATGCCCGGTGTATATGTGCATAACTTGTTTTTTCTCGGATTGTACATAAATTTACACCCGGTGCACATGTATAATGGTGCTTTTAGTTTGATGTAAAGAGCATATTTATACCCAGTGCATATGTGCATAGCTTGTTTCTTGCCGAAATTATACAACTTTACACCCAATATACATGTATAAGATCGTTTTTAGATTGAATGAGCTAAACTATGCCCGGTGCATATGTGCATAACTTGTTTTTTCTCGGATTATACATAAATTTACACCCGGTGCACATGTATAATGGTGCTTTTAGTTTGATGTAATAAGCATATTTATACCCGGTGCATATGTGCATAGCTTGTTTCATGCCGAAATTATACAACTTTACACCCAATACACATGTATAAGATTGTTTTTAGATTGATTGAATAAGCAAACTATGCCCGGTGCATATGTGCAAATGGTGTTTGTTGCTGCAATTGTATAACTTAACTTTTCATCTTGTGCACATGTATATAAGTCATTTTTTATTTTATATAAATTTAACATTGTTGAATATAGTGTTGTTTTTTTTATGTGTATGCGCATATGTAACATTCACCATGCGTAAATACATTTGTTTTACGTTCTACACAAATGTGTCAATCATCTTTCTTTACATGTAATGATAATACAATAACAAGTTACTCAATAAACACATGCGCACAAAGTTCGCAAAAAATTATAAGGATATTCCATATTAAAAAATTGGTGCTAAAAGGCTTTGTAGTAATTTATTGACGCAACTTATGAAGTAAAAATATCCTTGTTTGATTAACATCGTAATACCAGTTACGTTGCATGTTTTTTTTATTCCATTCACATGTACCTAAACTAACTATATTAAAAAATACTTCTTAATTGATATACATAAAAATGATACCAAAACATGAATGTTAAAATTTAGAAAATAACTATTTTTGTTTCGCATTTGGAAAAAAGAAAAAAGAAAAAAATTAATTAAAAGAACAGTTAAAAACTTAATTAAGAGAGATAAGCACGTGTAGATGATGGTGCACCTGGTGTTGGAATTTGGATTTCCATTTCTACCCTTTTGGGCATTAAAAACATGCCACCCAGTTTCAAATAATTACAAAAGTGGCATCATTAATGTCATCCGTTGATTAATTTGATCTATGGTTTAAATTGGTTCTCGCAGTTATCGCAATTTATTTGGTTCTGAAAAGAACCGCTCCCTATATATATATATATATATATATATATATATATATATATATATATATATATATATATATAGGGAAGGGATCCAATAAGAAGAATAATTAAATTGAGAAGGGTAAGAAGTAATTCTAGCAACACATTTTAAGTTTGGAGGGAAAATTTGAATGAAGATGCATTCATTTTTGTAGGTGCATCTAGAATGTGTGGTTGTTATTAATTCCTATCCTTCTTTTGTTTATTATTATTCTTATTTGATCTATATATATATATATATATATATATATATATATATATATATATATATATATATATATATATATATATATATATATATATATATATATATATATATACTACTTATAATGGCTCAATGGTCAAAGTGAAATGTGGAAAACTTAAATTTCAGTCAATGCCCATTTTACTCTTGTTAACCAATAAATGTAAATCAAAACTGCAAATCAAGTATTGGTGGAAAGTAAGGAATGGAAATTGAAACTGCAAATTAAATGTCTGTCACCACACCACACAAAAAAACACGCACATAAAACTCTTGCCATCTCTCCATCTCTACCAGAGCATGTCACCACCACCGCACATCACCACCATCGAACCCACGAACCAGAAAACAAACCACCTCAACATGCCACAACCATCGATCCCCACGACCCCAGAAACCAAACAACTACCGAAACCCACCCCTCCATTGAAACGACACCACCATAGAACAACAACCACCGAGATTAACCACCAAGTTTTGAGGGTTTTTTTGTTTTTTTTTTAAATATATCTATGTTTATTAATCAATTTTGAAGATTTTGTTTGTAGATTTGTAATTTTTATTTGTTGATATGAGATTTGATATAATTTTTGGCGCTGTTTTACAGCCGCCACTCGCCGCCACCCTCCACCGTCTTCAAACTTTCACTCTGAATCTGCCAAGGTTACACATTCTTTCGATTCAAAGTCATTACTGTATGTGTTTCTTTGTTTTTTGATGTAGTTTTTTTTGTTTTTGTTTTTTTTTTCATCTTTGATTGTGTGAGTATATGATTTATTCTTCACTTTTCTTTACTATGTTCTGTGTAGCTTATTTTGCAAGTTTACAAATTTTTGGCATGCTTAACGCTTTTAGCCATAGAATTATTGTGCTTCGCAAAACATTGTTAAGAAATTATTAGTGTGGATTTTTTTTTACTAAAAAAGTAAAGTAAGATACAACTGAAGTGCAAAAGCAATGCACTTAGCTTTTGGGTATATGACTTATATGATTATGGTTTCTAGATTAAACAATTAAAACTCAGTCAAAAGATGATCTGAAAACTGATTTTGTGGTGCTAATTTTGAAAATATGGGGCTACTGATTTGTGGGTGTTTGAGCCACTACTAAGAATTTTCCTTATAAGCATCTTAAAAATAAGTATTTCAGTAGTATTATGTTATCGTACTCATAGGTAGCTTTTATCGATATTAATCAGGAAAATCATCCCTGCAGTAGAACAATTTACATATACATTATCTGCATCGAAGATATAAGCATGGACAACAAATAGAACTTGAAAGGTGTGTCTTTTTTTCCTCAAATTATGTCAATTGATTTTGTTTACGTACATCTCCTTCTGTCGGCAGGTTATGAGGACGCCAACCCTGTGTCAACTGCCCATTGTAAGGCTGAAAAGAATTATGAAAACAACGATATGTCAGGCATTGACATGAATGCTAGATGGCATGAACATCACAAAGAGCTCTTCATGAAACTGTCTCTTTTCCCGGGTCTGCATGTTCATTGAAATGCTTGTGGCAAGGGAGGCACATCGAGCAGGTATGGCTTGATTGTCAATCTTCTAGCTTATGTCTTCTATATAACAAAGAATCATAATTACAAAGCTTAATATCGGTCAATTTCTTCATTTGGCAGATCTCGCAGCAAAGTCATACTTGACACGACTAACGTAAGCTTCTTAGCCAAGGTATTATTTTTCAGTTTTCCAGGGGCTTTTGAAACTAAAGTATGGGAACACTTCTAAATAGGCTAAACATACCAAGAAATGTGGTTTTGATATGCAAGATTATTTATGTGGGTATTTGAGATTGCTTATTTGTTAAAATTTATATACTAACACATTTTTGATAGAGCGAATATATACTCATGTCCTATTATGCCATTCTATATTTGTTAAAACATTAGCACTCTAACCCATTAAACATTTATATGTTTTTTTTTTTTTTTTTTTTTTTTTTTTGTATTGTTAGGTAGCAATGTCTTGATTATTGAATAAAATTGTTGAAATCTAATTAATATTTAATCTCTGTATGGGGTTTAAAATTATACTACACTAAAACAAATCTATATTCTCAATTTAAAGAATGTAATCAGTTGTAAATGCCTAAATGGGTGTTTGGGTTGTTCTATTTGCTGTCATAAATGGGCATTTGGTCAAATTTTTTGCTCTCACAAATAGGGTGTTTGAACCTGTTGTTTGCTGTCAAAAACAAGAATTTAGGACCTTGTGTTTCAGCTGTCAAAGCTTATTAACTTTATTAACCTTGTCGGAATTTATTTACAATCAGTGGTTTATGTTGGAACCTCAAAGTTTCTCTAAACTTTAATAATCTAAAGTTATCTTTTAACTGCAGTCATGTCTCTGAGATTCAATATAAGAGACCCGCACAAAAGACTAGGCATCAGCAAGGAAGCTTCCAAAAATGTGCAAGGTAATACTATATACTTTCGAGTATCCATGCCTTAATCATATACGGAGTAGTTTTGTTTTGGTGGCAATTAATTTGTATGGGGTACATTGCGACTTAACATCTATATTTTTTATCATCTGTTATAAAGTTTAATGTGGTCATCATGTATGTGTTTACACAGGTCAAGGAAGGAAAATCTACTGATGCGGATATGTCACTGATTCGGGATAAGGTATATGGGTTTCTTGCACTGTTTCCGCTAGAGCCAAAAAAATGGGTGGGTTAATTGTGTAATGGGTCAAACTAGGTACACATATTTCTGAGATTATAGGGATGTTTTTTTCAGTTTAATAGTTGCTACAATTTATTTTTGTCGTAATGTTATAGATATAGTTCTGAGACTAAATGGATGTTTTATTATATGTTAAGTTTATGTAATTTGGATCTCTTTTTTTTTGGGCTTTTACTTTTTATTTTTTAATTAACATCTAAGAATGGAAATTACAGGGTCTACGGGCAGTGGTTGAACCAGTGTCACGTAATCTTGCAAAACTTGATGAACGTCAAACAATGTTGGCAGCAAAAATGCGCGTACAGGCAAGTATTTTAGTTTTTGGATACATTGCTTTTAGATATCAGTTCCGTCGTGTTAGTTCTTATTGTCTTAGATTGGTTGCAGCCACTACTTATATGATGGCGCACACTTCAACCAGCAATTGCACTCTCTCTAAAAGGTGAGTTAATCTATATTCTTAGGAACGGTAAATTTCTTGCACTATCAATATTCAATATTTTCTGTTCTTTTGACCAACATGTCAGTTGTGGGTTGTCTCATATTGACATACTTATAGTTGTCGCTTTGCAATATATGTCATGCCGCGGATACTTTAAAAACAGAATATATGCATACTACATATACACAGTGATTTTAACTAAATTCACTTTTCTGCCACGTCTGGCTATTACAGCTATTAATGAAAAAACACAAGAACGGTTACGTGGTACTTAAAGAAGTATTAATGATCCATGTTTTATCAGCCAACACAAGTAAGCATGATAGTTTTTATACAACTTGGTGGCCATGTTTGCAAGTATTCAGTTTATATTCAGCTTTGTCTGATATTGCAGTTGCTGAGCAAACAAAACAATGGCGCAATACCGGTATGGCTCCACCTATTATTAACTACTCTGACACTGAGAATGTGTCTGGGTGCTCTTCGCCTAATTGCGAAAGCACATGTGTAAGTTAATTCCTTATTATTACTCACAAAAAGTTTTAAAGCTGGAACGTATATGAGAGACATACAGGGCGCGATTTACATTATAGGTAAAAATTGTCACAATATGACATATACGTAGCAACGAGGAATGATTGTATGGATTAATAATTCCATGTTTGTTGCAGGAAGAGTTGTGTAATAATATTGTGTCAATTGTGAAGCAATCAGTGGCCATTAATCGTCCTGGTGCTGACAACATGAAGGCTGAGATCATGAAGCCTCGACAACTGTCTGATGCCATCCATGAAGAAGTTGGGTAGGTTATTTACCATTACATATAACACATTTTCCATGTTATTGTGGCACTCTTTTGAGAAAACAAATGATGATCGACTCTACAGGTTTCAATTAGTGGTCATTTGTTTGGACAGTTTCTGATTAAGGAAGCGTTGGATATTATCAAAGCTGCAGGTGGCTCTTTTCATTTGGTCAAGTGTCAAGTGGGTCAAGGCAGACTCGACGTCTTACTCAGAACTTGAAAAGCGTTGTTTGCAAGAGTAGTCACAAGATTAATCTCAATGTATCAATAGAAAGTAGTTGTAATATCAGTGAATTTTTTACTATCTGATTCAATTTAATGTTCATTTGGCCAAAAGGAATTGGATTTCATGGCTGTATTTTTTTCTTTTCTTTTTGGTTTCACATAGAGCCATGTATTTTTATAGAAAACCGAGATCTATAATACGTAATAGAGCCCGTTTTCAAAACCGGGCTCTATTTGCTTCCGCATAGAATCCCTCCCCCTTTGTACCCTCATGAAAAACGGGCTCTATCAACCTTTTCAACCGGGCTCTATGTCTATTTTGGTAGTAGTGCAATTAGAAAATCTAACCATAAAGTTGGTGATGGAGATAATCCACCACATATGCATAATGTTAAATACTTGAATGTTTATAGTGTAGTAGTATTCATATTTTAGATTTTCATAGATGAAACTAATGCAATACATAAACCTTTTTCGGATCCCATCTTATGTTACTAACTTTTTGCATGTTAGAACCGTTTTCAATCACATTTTGATCTTTCCATGTTTTATTTTGAACGTTACACGAAACACTTACTACAATATCGCTTATTGTTAATTATCTGTCGCTAGGAATTTCCGTTGCTATGCACGGGTACTCGCCTAGTATATATATATAGATTTATGTTCATGTGGTGAACATTTTAAAATAGTGAACAATAGGCACCAATACAAATGTGACAAGTGGCATTAATCATATTACAAAAAACAAAATTGAAATTAAATCTCTTATTAAATTAAAAGGGTATTCAAGTAATATTCTACCACATTCCCACTAACCCTATCACAACCAAACTGCCGTCATTATTTTTCGTCATTCATATCAAAAACAAAAAACACCATTTCCATCTCTTTCAATACCATGTCCAGAACCAAAAATATTTACCACGTTGATTCTCACTCGCCGATAATGAGCCACAAATATTTTTTATTCATGTTTTCCGGCGACGTTAACAACTTTTCGTGACAAGAACCATTGTGTATTAATTAATATTTATAATAAATTTTTATGTTGGGTTTTGATTTACAAGCATTGTTGCGTCCTTCGAATAAGAACCCAAGCGGAGGTTGATTTGCTATGTTTATTTATGTTATTTTTTTTTTCTTTTTTTTTTTCTCTTTCTTTTTTCATTTTTTATATCATGTTTTTAACTTATATGTAGATACTCTAGAAAATTCACAAAGATTTTTACGATATGGATTTCCCCATTGAACGTTACAAAGGGTATAGAAGAGGTGGTGGGCAACGACAGGAGGTAAGTTTTAAGAAATATTACGAGTACTTTTTAGTTGTTGATTTTTTATTTGGTTTATACTTCTTTTATGTTTAATGCAGGTGCACAAGTTTGTGGAGAAAACATTTCATGAGGGTTCTTTTCGGACGAGATTTTTTTTAGTTGCATCAAGTGTTTTGTATCACTTTGTAACAATTTTTTTAGTTGCTTTTTTTGGAGACCCTTTTCACCGACGAGATGTGTTGCAGCCGTTAGATGTGCCGTTTATAAGGTCGGTTTCATGGCAACATCTTGGGTTCTCTCGCGAAATTAATATGGTGATGTATTTGTGATGTGTGTCACTTACCGAAAAGGTTTTTACATGAAAAACCTCATACTGTAATATGGTGATGTATAAGATGGTTCTTCAAGACAACGAAGAAGTTAACAACCTCTTTTTTGCGACAAAGAAGACAACAAGCATTAGACCTTCGTTTCGCTACAAATATATTTAAAAAAAAATATTTAGTTATTATATATGTGTCAAGGAAATTTGTGTGATAAATATAGTGTGTTATTACTGATGTACTAAAATTTTGTAGCGTGTCATTAAAGGTGTACTAAAATTTTAATGAGTCACTATAAATGTATCAAAAAATTTAGCGTTACTATATATATACTAAAATTATAGTGTCACTATATATATATATCAAGAAATTTAGTCACTCTACAAATGTGTCAAGAAAAACTTTTGTGTCACTATATATGTTTCAGATATTTATTTATTTATGTATCACAAAAATTGATGTGTCACTATATATGTATCAAAAATTTATTGTGTCAATAGAAATGTATTTTGACACTAAGTATGTTAAAAGACAATGTTTGTCATAAAAAAATGTGTCAAAAATATTTATGTGTCATTATGAATGTATCACAAAACTTAGTATGTCACTACGTATGTATAAGAAATTTAATTTGTCATAAATTAATGTTTTAAAAATAAGACAAGTTGATTATTTGTTTTTCAAACGTGTAACAAAGTTTTATTTATATTATATACGTATTCAGTTAAACTAATAATAATAATAATAATAATAATAATAATAATAATAATAATAATATATTAATATAAGAATATCACATAATTAAATAATGTTTATCAAGGAATTCGGCTTGTTTATCATTGAAGACAAATAATGCTCTGCATATATGGAGTTTAAAAAGGTAAGAATGGAAAATTCGAATATACCCATTACCTAAACGTTTCATATGCGGGTCAGCGTATAAAGAATTCCATGGTGCCATTCAAAATGGGTCAACGTAAAATTTTAATACATGCTAAATAAGTTTTATCAAATGGTACATGATGCCATTCATTTTCTAGTTTATTACAAATATGCCATTCATTTAATAAGATTTTAATCTCATCAATAGTATTTGATCTAACGGTCCACAACTGTGCCTATTATTTCTTACTTTTAAGGTGTATACCACAATAACGCTCCCCTACATATATATTACTAACATTCAAATTTTACTTATACTAAATTCAAATTTTAGCAACTTTGGCGTAAGATAAATGGCACACAAATATTACTAACATTGTTCAAGTCCAAATCAAATGTCCATAGACAGAATTAACGCCCCAGAGTGATAGAACTAAAAACTATATAGATATAAGTTGGTTCGGATTTAGATCAAGTTTTTTTGGGTGCAAAAGTGAATTTATATTAATAACACAAATGACAATACATCAATAAAGCAACAGAGAAGACACGCCTAATCTCTTATGCTGACCAAAACAACATACAATACAGAAAGCAAGAAACTATCTCAGATAGAACTAGGCTACTATCTCAGACATCATACCACCACTATATCAGATAACAAAACAAACTAGCATCTGCAGGCAAACAACTCCAATTTGCAGGCATTGAGCAGCTTCAAAATTCACCTTATCATGCACCATTACCATCTAATTACATTCCCATATCACCCTCCCACCAAAACCATTCAACCTGCCACCACAATGATCAAGACAGAATAGGTGTATGGCCTCATTAGGAACCCATAACCCCTCCAAGTCAAGGGCTATACCAACTGAGCTACATGTCCATCTCTAAAATGGCTTCACACAGTTACGAACACACACCTTGAGGGAGGACCAACCAAACCTCATTAGCAGTGCATATATAGGACCATGTATGTTCATCTTTCACTCCTCACAATTTCTAGAAACTTACACTGCCACACCAGCTCACTTATACCCTTCTTAGATGGAAACTCACTTTATGGTCAATAAATAGCAACTAACTGTGTTGTAACTTACTTTATGGTCAATAAACAGCAACTAATTGTGTTGTCCCAAGCACCCTATAGTTACCTAACAAAAGCCTACTATAGGACAGAGAGGACCAAAACAGAAGAGAGCTAACAGTGATCTCAAAGACTCGGTCAATTTCCATGGGAAAGAAAAGAACCTTGTATATCAGCAAAGAATTCTTGAAACTCATCACATTCTGCACAGTCAGCAAAAAACAAACTGAACCTACATAGGAAACTCCTTTAATCAGACTTTTAAATCCATCAAAGGGTGATCTCAAACTCGCTTTAGCCATCCCTCAAAGCCAAGAGATAGACCAGCCTAGGACAAATGAAAAGGACTAATAGGTATGAGCCATCTATGCTTTAGGATTTAGATCAAGTTCAAGCACAAATTAAGGGGGTGTTTGTTTTCGCTTATATAGTCGGCTATGGTTTATTTGGTTTTGGGCTTATGTTTCATAAACTCACTTTTTGTAGCTTATTTTGAAACTTTTCGGCTTATATAAGCTTATTATGTGATAATGAACTTATATAAGCCGAAAAGATTCAAAATAAGCCACAAAAAGTGAGCTTATGAAACATAAGCCCAAAACCAAATAAGCCATATGCCGGATAGATAAGCCGAAACAAACACCCCCTAGAATATAAAGTGTACAAACTTGAAATTCATAGTTTGGAAAATATAAATATAACATTGAAGACATTTAAAGTTTGGAATATCAAATCATCGGGACAAACCGATATGATTCGGGTTCACTACTAGACGAACTACCTATAGTCAAATGTCCATTCAGTTTAAGTTATACTGGTTGTTCTATCCTACAAGTCTCGATTGAACTTTTGCACGCTGATGTCTACAAATTGATGTAAAAACGTTTAAAAGTATGCTATATCGTTCTAAACCATTCTTAAATATCTTCCTAAATGTTAATGTTAGTAGTTCATAAGGGGAGAAATTGACCCACTTTATCATATTCTAATCAATTCATAACACATGATGTATACGAACATAAGTCAGGAAGACATATTATTTTCCGATGTTTAAATCTCATTCTTATAAAAGTGATATAATTTAAATTTGCCTTTCATTTTCCTCTAGTCAACTTAAAAATATAAGAAGTTGAAATTAAGTTTATAATTCAGTCCTCTGTTACACAAATCTCACAACTAAAGTGAGCAGAATTCAAACTGAAAATCCAATAACTGTAGCAATTTATTTTTTATAATATTGGGTTACATTATTCTTGTTGTGTATTGGGCTAAATGGTCAAAGCCGAAACACTTAAAAGACCCGGAAGAAAAGCCGAGAGTAAACCGAGAAAGAAATCCGAACCTATTAATGAAAACAATATCTATTTTCAGATAAATCACAACAATAATTTGATTTTGTGTTCAATCTTAGCTAAGCATGTACTCATCTGATTTTGTGTTCGAGTTTAGCTAAGAATCGGCACAAATTGGCATGTATGTAATCATCATTTTGCGTTCAATTTTAGCTAAAAACGGGCCAAAAACTGGCCAAGATTGGTATTAAAAAAAAATAATAATAATAATAAAATAAAAAAAAATAATAATGGCTATAAAACCAAACCTAAATCCAAGTTAAAGATACACTTGATTCATATTTAGCAAAAAATGCCAAAACTCAAACACAATGCTAGCCCAAAAAAGATAAAATAAAGGAAACTAAAAAAAAAAAAAAGACTTCTATACCAATTTTCCACCACTCAGATAAAGAAGATACAAGAAAATCTATTAACATTTAAACATTAGACTTTTGTGCCTTCTGAGGTTTTCCAGCACCATTAACAACCAGTCTGCCAACATCATCCGGTGATTTCCTCTTGGGCTCGGCTTCTAGCAACATCGACACAACGTCTCTCATAGAGGGTCTGTCTGCCGGGTTTCTACTTGTACATAGCATTGCTATCTTCAACACACATATCATTTCCTCCCTAACTGAGCTACATGAACCACCCGCGTTTTCATCTAGTACATCTTTTGTACCTTCTTTTCTCTTCATTTTTGACCTCACCCAATCCACGATGCTATTTCCTTCCCCAAATTCAGAATCCACTGATCGTTTCCCGCTAATGAGTTCCATTAAGAGCACCCCGTAACTGTATATGTCACTTTTCTCATCGACTTGCAAGGTGTAAGCATATTCTGCACAATTTATATGTACTATTAAAATCAAAGAACTAGTGAACAAAAAAGTCAAAGTGTTCCAACTGTCAAACACAAAACTTTAATACATTAATATTCCTAAATCTATCTTTTTATAAACCTTCATACTATAATCAATACAAAATATCCTCTGTAAAGTATACTTGATTTATTAACTACTGATAAAACATTGACAAACCCTCCCCGAGCCCCCGTTTAACCCATGAGACCTGACACCTTCATAAGGATCAACAATGTGGCTTTATACTTGTTACTTAACCCGCCCAGCTGCCCCTCTAATGCAAATTAAAAGTATTTATAAGACTTTGTGATAGTTGTACATTTTGGTTGGCTCGACCCAGGACAAGCTTGGGCAAAGCCAACTCATGTTACACAGTCTTGTGAAAGGTTAATATAGTCCAAGTGCATTCAAACGTGACAGCTCAAACGAAACGAACTAAAACAGTCAAGCTTACTAGGACCTACTATCACATTCACTGACTGATGCTAACCCAAGGGATTTAAGACTAGTTTGACTCAAACTTATTACTGTGCATTTTCTAGCTTAGCGAGTTATCTACTTTTCACCTTTAACAATTCATTCAGATAAAAATTAGAAATATCGACTAAATTGCATATTAATCTCCACGAAATTGCATTAATCAATCTAAAAGAGCCATACCAGGAGCGATGTAACCATAGGACCCTGCAATCACCGACATTGATTCATCACAATGGATGAGCTTAGCCACGCCAAAATCGGCCACTCTTGCCTCCATCTCACCATCCAACAAAATATTGCTCGGCTTCAGATCACGATGAACAACCACTGGATCACAGTCATGGTGCAAGTAACAAATACCTTGAGCAACCCCTAACGCGATCTTGTACCGTGTGACCCAATCCCCCACCAAATTGTCACATTTGTTCTTCCCGTGCAATAGATCATCTAAACTACCGTTAGGCATGTACTCGTAGAGTAGCATCGTACATTCACTATTGCTGCAGCATCCCAACAGTCTCACGATATTCCTATGCCTCACGTTACCCAACACCTCGACCTCAGCCAACACACCTTTCCTTCTTCGGATCGTCTCCTTATGCTTTCCACGTAGCTTCTTAACCGCTATTATTTCACCATTTGGCATTTCTGCTTTGTAGACTGTCCCAGTTCCACCTGTCCCTATTATCTTACCTGTCATCGATAAACTCTCCGCCACATCATCAGCCGTGAAATTTAACCGCTGGAACGCAGTTAGTTTCCACGGCCCCGTTCCAGTTTCCTCCGCCACGTCATACTTTGCACGGAAGCACCGGATTACTGCAACAAGAATAAAAACACCGACACCGAGCGCAGCTGCCAAGATCCACATGATTGTGCCACCTGTCTTCTTCTGCTGACGTGTCTTTACCTCAATTTCATTTTCGGCCCCACATGCTTTATGAATCACTCGACCACACAATCCTTCATTTCCCGTGAACGAAGAAGGATGTAGACTCGAAAACGCAATCCCAGACGAAGGTACAGGACCCGTGAGCTGATTATACGAAACATTAAATCCTTCCAATGTACGAGAACTCCCAAAACTCGAAGGAATAGTACCGGTTAGAAAATTATGTGATAGATCAACTTCACTTATCGAAGGAATGGATGAAATTTCCCATGGAATAATACCCGAAAGCGAATTATGCCTTAAGTTCAACGAAATCAGCTTCGCACAATGACCAATATCCCACGGTATGCTCCCATTCAACTCATTCCCATCGACTTCAATTTTGTAGATGTTTTTACAACCCTTAAACTTCGGGATTTCACCCCGAAGTTTACTGTTACTTGCGGAAAATATCTGTAAGCTTCTCGAGCTCCAGATATTTCCCGGTAACACATCATTAAACGAATTTTCGGATACATTTAAGTATTCCAAATTAGGCCCATTCCCTAAATCAACAGGAAACGGTCCTGTAAAACCATTGTTGCTCATATCCATAAAACTTACATTCGGTAAACTCCCGAATCCAACAGGAATAGACCCGTTTAACATGTTGTTTTGGATACGAAACCGATATAACGAAGTGCAATTCGCTAAAGAACTCGGCAGTTCACCCGAAAATCTGTTTGAAAACATAAGGAGCTTGGTTAAATTATTACCTAGACAAAGATTTGGCGGAATTTGACCCGATAAATTGTTTGAGGACACGTCGAGTCTTTGCAACTTAGAATTTAGCCCCAGTTTCTGTGGCAAGCTTCCAGTGAGCGAGTTGTTCCACAAGAACAGATATTCGAGCACTGGAAGCTCGCCAATACCTTCAGGAATGGTTCCTGACAAATTATTGTTCATTAGACTCAATTCTTTTAAGTTCTTTAGAGACGAGATTTCTTCGGGTATGGAGCCCGAAAACTTGTTATCCGACAAGTCTAGAATCTCGACTTGTTGCAAACTCGCGATATCCGCTGGAATTTCTCCGCGAAAACTATTTTTGAAAATTATCAAAGTCTTGAGCATGGTGAGATTCGTGACACTCCTAGGAAATTCACCCGAAAGATTCGCGTTAGAAATGTCGAGAAATGTCAGATTTGACAGTGAAGCAAACTGTGTTGGAACTGGACCGAAAAATGCTTGGTAACCAATTTCTAAATGCTGGAGCGACGTTACACGGCCTAGTTCAGATGGAATTAGGCCGTGTAGCACGTTTCCAGCGAGGTATAAGAACTTTAAATTTTGAAATCCACCGTAGATTTTGGGAATTTCGCCTTCAAAGTAGCTTCCACCGAGGTTTAAATGTTCGAGATAGCGTAATCTAATGAACTCGGTTGGTAACGTGCCAGTGAAGCTGTTACTATATGCATCAAAGAATGTGAGGTACTTAAGTTTCGAAATTCCTGGTGGAAAATTTGAACTGAATTGGTTATGGTTGATATCAAGAGATTGAAGAATTGGAAGATCGAAAAGCACGGTTGGGAGAGATCCCGTGAATAGGTTGCGACTCATGTTCAAATAACGTAAACTCGTTAAGTATTTGATCTCAACCGGAATCATACCAGAGAGATTCCGGTTGGATATGTCTAGTGAACTAATTTGAAATGTTTTTGGGTCACATTTGACTCCGGACCAGTTGCACCAGACATGTTGCTCTGGTCCGGGGTCAGGTGTGTTCCATTCATGGAATGTGTTTAGAGGATCTTTTAGAGATTTTTTAAGTGCAAGAAGAGAAACAAGTTGTGACGGGAGAGTGGCGGTGAGTAATGGAGTGAAACGGAGAGTGAGTAGGAGGATAAGTAGGAAAAACGATGATGGATGACGGTGACTATAGTGGTGGTTCATGGTTAATTTGAAAATGTGGTGTTGGATTTTTTTTTGGTGAGAAAATGAGGTAACAAATTTAAAGGATGTGAGAAAATGATGGAAATGGATTGTTGCTTTTTAGGAGTGGTGATATGAGTGCAGAGGATGTTTCATGATTATTGTTATGTTGAGTGGGGTTTGTTTGTTTGGTTTGAAGAAAAAAAGCACAAGAATAAGCAGAAGAGAGGCCACGCTCTCTTTCACCGGTAGTATATTATGTCTTCTTTTTTGTTTTGCTTATGACTTCGATCTATTCACACTATGCTTTTTGTTCCTTACTTTTTCTTTATGGTTTTCATTTTTGTTTTTTTGTTTTTTTGTATCATGTGATGTCGAGTGCCGAGCATGTTTGACACTCGTGGGGGCGATGGTTCACGCAAAACGTTTCCCTCATGAACCGATACCTTTTAATGGATGGCTGGTCGGCGTGACTCGTTCACAAGAAAAACATTACTTGCAAATTTTGAACTAACATAAGTGTGTTACAAGTTAATAAATTTAATTGTTGAAACTTTAAATACGCAATTAATACGAAATTGTACAAGTTTATTGATGTATGCTTACAAATTGCTATTATGCTATAATCAAAACTTTAATAATATCAAACATGTATCCATTGGAATTTTGTAATTTTTTATTTTATCATGTGATGTCGAGTGTCGAGCATGTTTGACACTCGTGGGAGCGATGGTTCACGTAAACCGTTTCCCTCATGAATTGATACCTTTTAAGGGATGGCTGGTCAGCGTGACTTGTTCACAAGAAAAATATTACTCGCAAAATTTGAACTAACATAAGTGTGTTACAAGTTAACAAATTTAATTGTTGAAACTTTAAATAATTGTACAAGTTTATTGATGTATGCTTACAGATTGCTATTATGCTATAATCAAAACTTTAATAATATCAAACATGTATCAATTGGAATTTTGTAATATATATATATATATATATATATATATATATATATATATATATATATATATATATATATATATATAATCATGTGATGTCGAGTGTCGAGCATGTTTGACACTCGTGGGAGCGATGGTTCACGCAAAACGTTTCCTTCATAAATTGATACCTTTTAAGGATGGGTGGTCGGCGTGACTCGTTCACAAGAAAAACATTACTCACAAAATTTGAACTAACATACGTGTGTTATAAGCTTACAAATATAATTGTTGAAACTTTAAATATGCAATTAATACTTAATTGTAAAAGTTTATTGATGTATGCTTACAAATTGCTAGTATGCTATAATCAAAAGTTTAAATAATCTCTCAATAAAAAAAAAGTTTAAATAATCTCAAACATGTATCAATAAATACAGACTAAACATTTTTTATTATTAATAAAAAAACCCATATCTCACTCTGACGAGATTGACTATTGTTGTTGTAAGAATCCACCTCTCACATGAATCGCACAAATTTTCATCTTTTTCAGTAAAAGCGTGTGGCATGTTACACGGAATGTCACTCACAAGATTAATAACGCGGTTACGTAACATAAGTGCCACAAATAAATAATTTTACATACTTAAAATCAGAACAAGAACTTATAATGATCTATCTATTAATGTCTGGTTTTTAATACACATATTAATACATACAAAAAATCATGTCCAAAAATATAATGCTTAGAAAAGATCCATGACACTCTTTTAGATTATCTCAAAGAAGGTATGAACATGATTTGTCTAATCAATCTTACGAAGTATATATAGCATTTTATGGAATACATTTTAAACCTATTCAATTATTAACTAATTATCTCATACTCCGTATTAGTTTGTCTAATAATGAAATCCCTTTCAATTCCTAGATCTCCCTTCAATCCAAAATATTTTCCTATTAACCCTGATTCAATTGAATGGAATACCAAAGTTGGGACACTATAGTTGGGACGTCATAGGTGGTACACCAGAGGCGGGACAACAGAGGTTGGGACGTCATAGGTGGGACACCAGAGGCGGGACAACAGAAGTGGTACAACATAGGTAGAACTTTCGATTTATTAGGGGTTTCGTTTTTTGTTTTTATTGATCTAGAATGGATAAACGCCGGAAACCTATTCCGGAAGCGTTTCAACGTCGTATTACGAAGATCTTTGTCACAAACTTACCAGAGGGATGCAGTGGGGCTGACCTTGCAAGTCATGTACGTGTTTTCGGACAAATATATGACTTATACATTGCAAGGAAAAGAGACAAGCTGGGTAATCGATTTGGCTTCCTCTCTTTACTGGATGTGAAAGACAAATCGGATTTGCTCAAGAATCTAAGAAACATTCGTATGGGAAACAACAAACTGTGGTTCAATATTGCACGTTTTGTTTTAGAAGATGGGGAGATTAATGTGCCTAGAGGTAATCCAACAATGAGTAATCCTAGAAACGCTAATCGTAAAGATGGGACGAATCATACGGGGACTAAGTTTGAATCTGGGGAATTCTTGTTTAAAGATATGCTAGTTGGGAAGACTGTTAATGTTGATCATCAAGTTAATGGTTTTTCAAGCTTGCATGGGAGGGCTATTGTTGGTAGAATGGTTGATGTGGAAGCCATGAAAAGTATCTACCTGTTTTTGCATAAGCATTGTTCGGGCTATGGTAACGTACAATATCTTGGTGGACTAGATTTGTTGATTTCTTTCGATGACCAAGAGTTAGCGTTATTGGCTCTTGAGGCTGCGAATAAAGATACTTCCAAGTTTTCATCAGCTTGTTTATGGAGAGGTCAATCTCTTAGTTATGAGAGATTGGCTTGGTTAAAGATCAAGGGCATTCCTTTACATCTCTTTACTCATGAGATTGTCAATCTAGTCGGAGGTATGGTTGGAAAAGTCGTTTACAAAGCCGCTAAGATGGAGTCAGACACTGATCTTTCGTTTGATTATGTCGGTATTCTAGTCAGTGATGGTAAAAAGATATCCGAAGAGGTCATTTTGGAGTGGCAAAAACGGAAGTTTAGAGTTTGGGTTGGTGAAGAAATGGGTGATTGGATACCGGATTTCTATCCAGTCAAAACGTTTGAGGACCAAGACTCGAGCGAAAATTCTTCGGATGAAGATTCAGACGAGGATGTTATCGTCGAAGACACGACGGAATGTGAACCGGCGCCGGAAACAAATGGTGATATCAACAAGATTGATGCTGATGCTGATTTTTCGGACAAGATTGATGATCACATTAATGAGGGCATAAATGACCAATCAAATGCTTTAAATGAGGAATTGTTTTCGAATTTTGTGCCTGCGGCTAATTTCAATTTCGAACATTCTTTGGGGGAAGAACCGTTGACTGCTGATTACTCCAAAGTGGTTAAAAGAAAGAAGTCCAAGAAGTCAGATTTGGCCCGGCCTAGTATGACTTACACTAGTAGCAATGAGAGCCAAAGGGTTGTTAAAAAGCCCAAAAATAGCAATAGTGATATGTTTGGGCTTAATGGGCTGCTTGGTATTGTTGATTCGGATACTAACTCAAAAGCTGATAACACCGATTGTGAGGATGAAACACCCTTTGACCTTAATACCAATCCTGTTGATTTAGATTTTTCCAACATTGAGGGCCATGTCGATAAAAACGATTTTCAGAGGGAGCTCAAGTCGAATGAAGCAACCAAGGAGGATGAGGTACCGATTATTATCCTTCAACGTAACGAGACTGAAGCCACAAAAACGCTGGGTTCAAAACTCGGTGTTGACCTTGCACAACAACACAAGTTGATTTTGGATGCCATCATCGTTGAAGGTTTACAAAAAGGTATCAAATGAATTGTTTGTCGGTGAATGTTAGAGGTTTGGGTCCTGGCTCTAAAGCGGGTTGGATTAGGAGAATTAAATCGGAGATGGGTATTTCTTTCATAGGGATACAAGAAACTATGTCCTGTAATGTTGATTCAGGGGTGGTCTCTAACTTTTGGGGAGGTCTTGGTTTTGATTTTGAAAAGGTCGACTCTGTTGGAAATTCTGGGGGTTTATTAAGCATTTGGGATCCAAAAGTTTTATCAAAAGATATGGTTGTGAAAGATCCTAATTTTCTGCTCGTGTCCGGTTTACTAACGGATGGGTTAACTCAGCTGAATATTATAAATGTATATGCTCCGCAAAATAATGGGGAAAAAAAAAGATCTCTGGGAGAAAATTTCTCAGGTTTTAAACGGGGGCCTGGGTTGGTGGATTGTTTTTGGAGATTTCAATGCGGTTCGTGAGCCGAGTGAAAGAAAGAACTCTCGTTTTGATCCTGTTTGTGCTCGAGATTTCAATGACTTTATAGTTACCACGGGTCTTCGTGAATACTACCTGAAAGGTATGAGTTTTACTTATTTGGTTAATAGACGGGGCGTTTGCAAAATGAGTAGAATTGACAGGGTTTTCGTTTGTGATGCTATTTTTAATAAATGGCCTAGTGCGTGTGTCAGAGCTCTTAAACGAGAGTTTTCTGATCATGCTCCCTTGTGTTTGTCCTTGATTGATAAGAATTTTGGCCCCAAGCCCTTTCGATGGTTTAATTCTTGGTTGGATCGTCCGGGTTGTGAAGAGGTGATTTTGACGGGCTTATTGGGTTGGTCTAATAGTGGGCCGGCTGATTTGAATTTGATCAGAAAATTGGGGTCTCTTCGGTGCAAACTTAAAAAGTGGATAAACGATATCAAAAATAAAGAAAATGAAGACATGAATCGGCTGATGTTGGAAAAGGATAATTTGGAATGTCTTATGGAATACAAGGATTTGGATGAAGCTGAATTATGGGTTTGGGCCGAGTGTAAAAAGAGCCTCCAAGAGATTGATTTATTTAGACACCGGGATTTGCGACAAAAATCTCGGGTAAAATGGGCTTCTCTTGGTGATGAGAATACGAGCTTTTTCCACAGTTTTGTTAATGGTCGCAAAGCTACAAATACGATCCCGGGTTTGGAAATAAATGGTGAATGGGTGTCGAAACCGACTTTAGTGAAGAAGGAAGTCTTATGTTTTTTTCGTGATCACTTCAAAGAAGCTGTGTGTAATCGGCCGAACCTTGTCTGTGAAGGTTTGACTCGCTTAAATGAGCAAGAGGGCTCGGAGTTAACTGCTTTGTTTTCTAAGCAAGAAATAAAAGACGCGGTTTTCGGTTGTGGTTCTAACAAAGCCCCAGGCCCTGACGGATTTAATTTTCACTTCATTAAGCGGTTTTGGGATGTCCTTGAAGATGATTTTTTTCGGATTATGTCGGAGTTCCATGAGACAGGTCGTATTAATTCTGGTTGCAGTTCCGCGTTTATAACTTTGATCCCTAAGGTTAATTCGCCTGTGGGACTCAAAGATTACAGACCCATTACCCTGATTGGGGTGATTAGCAAGGTTATTTCTAAAATCCTTGCTAACCGCCTTAAAAAGGTTTTGGGTAAATTAATTTCGGAGACCCAATCGGCTTTTTTATCTGATCGTTTTATTCTAGATGGGCCCTTAATGGTTAATGAAGTTTTGGAATGGCTTAAAAGAAAAAAGAAAAAAGCGTTCTTATTGAAGATTGATTTTGAAAAGGCGTATGACAATGTCAATTGGTGCTTTTTATTATCTATTCTATCTCAAATGGGCTTTCCCGAGAAATGGTGCATTTGGATAAAAGGTATTCTGGAGTCGTCTTGCGCTTCTGTGTTGGTCAATGGGTCTCCCACTTTTCTATTCAAAAGTGAGAAAGGCTTACGTCAAGGTGATCCGATATCGCCTTTCTTATTTCTTATTGTTATGGAGTGTCTCTCTTGGTTGATGAACAAGGCTAAAGACATGGGTATTCTCAAAGGTATTAACTTCCGGGTTGACAATACGGATCTTAATCATCTTTTCTTTGCGGACGATGCGCTTATTATGGGTGAATGGTCCCACGAGAATCTTCAAAACACGGCTCGTATTCTTCGTATTTTCTACTTATGCTCCGGCCTTCGTATCAACATTCACAAGTCAAACTTATTCGGGGTTGGTACGCAAGATGGAGAGGTGGATAGTATGTTAGAAGTCTTGGGGTGTAGAAAAGGGGTTTTTCCTTTCGTGTACTTAGGGATTAAAGTGGGCGCCAAGATGACGAGAATTAGTAGTTGGGAACCGGTCTTGAATACTATTAAGAAGCGCCTTACCGGTTGGAAAGCGAAACACTTATCAATTGGTGGTCGGGTAATCCTTATTAAAGCCGTGTTAGAAAATCTCCCTATTTATTATCTTTCTCTCTATAAAGCTCCAAAGGCGGTTATAGAGAGTATGGAGAAAATTATGAGACGATTTTTATGGGCGGGTTGTAGTGTTGAGAATAAGATTAACTGGATCGCTTGGGATATTATTACTACGCCTAAAAAGGAGGGTGGTCTAGGTGTTTCTAAATTGGAAGACGTTAACGACGCGCTTCTTCTTAAGTGGGCGTGGCGTTTTAAAACCGGGGGTAATGGGTTGTGGAAAAAAGTGGTCATTGGTTGTCACGGGTTGAGTAGGAATTGGTCTCTCCTTCCGTGTACGGCTTCGGCTAGTGGATGTTGGAAGCAAATTGTAAAGATAGGAGAAAAGAAGATTTGGTCCGGAAAAACGCTTGGAAGTTACTTTGAAGGTTTGGTGGGAGACGGTTCTCTTATTAGTTTCTGGATGGATTCGTGGCTGAGGGAAGATCCTCTCCGGATAATTTACCCTCACTTATTCAGACTCGAAACTGATAAATGGACTGTCGTCGCGGACAGGATTCGGGTTGTGTCTGGCTCTAAGATCCTGCAGTGGAAATGGCGCAAGGATCCTACTACTGCTGCTGAGATAAATGAGCTTTTCAATCTTATGGAAGAGATCTATGACTATGCTTGGAAGGGGGGTACTGACATATGGAATTGGAAAGCTAGCGGGTCAAATCACTTCACTGTTAGCAGCGCTAGAAAGCTTTTATCTAGCTACCCGAGACCGGCTGTGGAACAACATATGAAATGGAAGTGTTGGACTCCTCTTAAATGTAAGATTATGGTTTGGAGAGCGATACGTAATCGGTTGCCGACTAAAGTCGAGTTGCACAAACGTGGAGTTAGCCTTCAAAATGATCTTTGTGGTTTTTGTGACTTGGACGCTGAAACGTCAACCCACATCTTCACTGGATGCCTCTTTGTTGCGGAGATTTGGAACCGTGTGGAGCATTGGTGCCGATTGAACCCGTCGATTATTTTTGATGTTATTGACTTAATAAAGATAACGAAGAACCAACCGCTTACCAAGCAAGCTAGGAACATATTGCGAGGTATAATCTTTACTTCTTTGTGGACCATTTGGAATGAACGCAATGATCGTATTTTTCAAGATAAAAGGCGACGAGCTACAGAAGTGGTCGAGAGCATCAAGATGACTTCGTATTTTTGGTTTAAAAATAGATCTAAGATGAAAAGTATAGATTGGAATGTTTGGTGTAAATACCCGCTTGACTTGATGTAATCTCGTTTGTTTTGCCCGGGTGTCCTTTTTTCGAGGACTTCCCGGTGCGCTTTTTGAATAAAATCTACCTTTCAAAAAAAAAAAAAAAAGTTTGTCTAATAATGATGTAAAAATCAAGCTATAATTGTAGTTGTTACTAATAAATGCAATAGGGAATCCATGAGATGGATACCGAAAGTTGCATGCAATGGGAAAAGAGAAAATGGAAGTCATGTGGTGATTTGTAACCGTCTTGAAATACATGTGTACTTTTATATTCATTTATATTCGTTGGATCTTATAAATCTTTGTACGTATTCTATAAGCCTTGATCCTAAGAATTTGTCTTTCAGTACCTTAAATTCTGCCATGTCAACCTTTTCCCTCCTTTGTCCTTTATTTTAATCCTTTTATTTTATTAATTCACAGAAAAACATACTGTATGGTACATTATTTGCTTAAAAAAGACATTGTTCACATTTTATGTATTTTACTTTTAGTATTTTTAATTATAATTTCTATATTATATTTTAAAATAATATATATTTTCTCTTTATTTATATAATGAAAATTGTGAAATATATAGTTTTACTGTCCATGAATATTAAAATAGATTTAGGTTAATTGCTTGAAAGTGTATCATACTTGACACTTTTTGTTATTGTGTGTATCGGATTTTTGTTTTTCCTATTTTTTGTACTGAACTTTCAAATTTCGATTACTGTGTGTATTTTCCATTTTACCTTTACTTTGTCAAATTTTAAAGGGTAAAATGATCATTTTACATGACTAAATAGTCACAAAATACACAAAATAATCAAAATTTGAAAGTTCAGTACATACAATAAGCAAAAAAATAGTCACTACATACAATAACAAAATGTATCAAGTATAATACATTTTCAAGTAATTAACTCAATAGATTTCATAAATGCAAAAATATCTCTTTAACTTTGCTAAAAATACAGAATAAACTCTTAACCTCTAATGTTTTATTTCTTAACACCTCTTAAGTCGAGTAATTTAACCTTTGAGTTTATAAACCAATTAAACTTGAAATGTGTATATTCTTTATTATGAAAACATATTAAAACTTTATTCAGTAATGACAAAATAGATGTTTTTTCATTGGCTGTAACCCACGCCAACAATATATTGTTACAAGTATCTGATAACTTTACTTACAGTTTACATATCTGTATGAGATATTATTTTGAAATGATCACACCAATCTCTTGAAAAAGGTGAATTTTACTTAAGACCAATGTTGCAAAAATCGGCCGAATCGGCCGATTAATCGCCGATTAATCGCTAATCGGTGATGCACCTTGTCGATTTTTGAAAATCGGTGAAAAAATCGGCCTAGGCAAAAAAATCAGAAAAAATGGGTCAAAAATCGGCCGAATCGGCCAAAAATCGGCCGAATCGGCCAAAAATCGGCTGAATCGGCTGAATCGGTCAATTTAAAAAAAATAGAAATTTAGGCATTTTACTTAATTTGGGGATCGTTTATTTTACTTATAACGTACAATGGGCCTCATAATCAGAATTGAAGCCTTTTATTGAGGTTTGTAAACATAGATGGCTTGGAATCAGTTAAGATCTTTAGTTTGCTCTCCAGAAATTCCCAAAACATGCAGGAAATGCCAAACCGATTAATCACCGATTAATCACCGCCTTGACCGATTACAGGCTGCAGGGTGGTCGACCGCTCGACTACCGATTCACGATTTTTGCAACATTGCTTAAGACATCCTCAATGCATTGCACTCAAAATAATTTAATACACCGCCACATCAACATACTACATTTTTATACAAAAATATTCACAATGCATTGAACCTTACATAGTTTAATAAATTTTCACATCACCAATCTATTTTCTTCAATTACTTATAATTAACCATATACTAAAGATACAATAATTATAATAGAACAAAACTAATACATGGTTACTAAAAAGTATCGATATATACATTTTACACATATAAATACTCATTAAAAAATATAAGGAAAAATCTGCAATATAAGCTTAGCAAAAAATAAACCTGGAAATATTTTCCTACTCACAACTTATTTTAATTACCCAATAATAATTAATTTTAAATTTTATATATCATCGAGTTTTGCTAAGCAAAAACCAAAAACTTCAAAATATTTATACAAAGCATATGGTGTTCAGAAACATAGTACAATTAAACGAATGGATTATTTGGCAACACCACAGTGCATTACACAATGCCACCTATGCTTATTTTTTCAATTATACTTTGCCAAAGTGTAGCATTGTGGATGTCTTTAGTTTCATTTTATGTGACGGTGGCTTCAAACCATGTGAATTAGTCGGTAAAACGGTAAAAATAATGATCACCATAAATAAACTAAAAATAAATAAATAAATAAATAAAACTTGTAATTTACATGTCTGTATGAAATAATTTTCTTGTTAAGAAAACTATATTTCTTAAAGATTAAGTATATGCTAAAATCAAAATCTTTCATTTAAACAAACTTTTTTTTTTTTTTTTTTTTTTTTTTTTTTTTTTTTTTTTTTTTTTAAATAAATCTAAGACTTTTTAGACATCATCATATGTGTTTATCTTATATGTAACTAATGAAGTTAATTATCTAATTTAGATACATATTTAGATAATAAAACGACCAACCAATCTCTTTTGCGTATATGATAAGAGAACTACATATTTTATAGTTCTTTTTTGCACAAAATGTAGTTGGTGTAAATTTTCAACTGGCATATCATAATCCTCAAATTGCTACATCAGCAAATAAAGCATTAAGATTGCTAATAAAGTCAAACTTGAAGCTTAATTTGTTCATAATCCAATCAGATTTATATTTTTTAATAAACACAAATATGCAACTGATTTGGAGCTTCTTTTAGGATTTAAGTTAAAATTACGTCATATTCTGATTACCTAATAAAAATACAGTTAAGTCTAATTTTTTTGAAAAATGGCTAATCTGAAAATCCATTTTTATGAACTTAAGTATAAAACTTAACAAATACCACATGTACTTTAATTTTTCTTTTAAAAAAACAACCTTTGTCAATATTAATTTTGAATTGAACTAATCAAAATACTAAGAACTTTGTATACGCATGAGATAATAGATATAAAAATAAGTACGGGTTATTGTGATATACAAATTATTACATAAGACTTAATTTCAAAATTTATATATAATCGTTATGTTATTATTATTATTATTATTTTTTTTTTGTCTAAACCTATTTTAATATTACAAACCCCGTGTATTCACAGGGTTATAAGCTAGTACCTAAAATAATTGACTGAAACAAGCTTAAAGAATTAGCACGGTTTTTTAAGAGGTAAGTTCAATTAGAGAGCAAAAAATGTAGGAAGTCGATGGACTAATATAAGTCACTCATTTCTCTCATACATTAAATGAATGAAACTATTTATATTTTTAATTAAAACACACTTCCACTTCATAAAAAAGAAACAATCAAGATCCGTTAATCATTAAACAAAATGAATTACATTATTGCAAAGAGCATTTAGTTTTCTTTCAACTGAAGGGCACATTCTTACGTCCGACGAGGTTATTATTATTATTATTATTATTATTATTATTATTATTATTATTATTATTATTATTATTATTATTATTATTATTATTACTATTACTATTATTATGATATACATCACATTTGATTTAACATTGACTCGTAAGTTTGAAAACTTTACACTGTAGTTAAATTTGAGTTGACAACGTGAAGTTCCATTATGACTATTCTAGACAGCGGGTGAGTTCCCACTGTGGTTTCCAGTTGGGGTACTCCTTCTCTTATATGAGGATCCGATAAGAGGAGTAGTTAGACGACGTATTAATTTCCTGATTTTTCAGGCAATTGCCTAAAACAATGATCGTACATGATGTTGAATGAGCTATCCCCATCCATGTGGATCATGCTTATCTTATGCAAAGCAATTACAGTTTTGATGACTACTGGATCCGAAAAAGGTATGAATCCTTCCAAAGAAAATTGTTCTTTGGTTGCCGGAATTCATTTTTCAAGTACCTTATTATTTTGATTCTTACCCGATAACCAGGTTTGAATCATGTGTACATTAGTATTGCGTATTTGGTTATGCACATATATCATGTTTTTGGAACAAACTTTTTTTTTTTCTTTTTAAATGATAGAGTTAGGGCTGTAAAGGAACTGGATGAACAAAAACGAGCCTTGTTGATGTTCGTTCATTTAATTTTAACCAGACAAATAAACGGACACGAACTCCTAAACGGATGAATTTTTTTGTTCATGTTCGTTTATTAAGAAAATGAGTTGTTTATATTTGTTTATATTCGTTCATTAAGACACTAAATGAACGCTAAACGAACATAAATGAACATAGACAAACAAATATAATTTTATTAAATTAAGCACAATATATTGTTTTATAAGTGTTGTTTTGTTTAAACAAACCAATTTTAAAAGATATGATAAACGAACATAAATAAGTAAATGAACATAAACGAACATTAACGAACGCATAATCGGACGTTCACGAACATAAATGAACGGACAGAGCTTTTGTTCATGTCCGTTCATTTAACTAAACGAACATAAAATATTGTTCATGTCCGTTCATTTAATAAATAAACGAACATAAACGAACTTTTTACCGAATGATTCATGTGTCAGAAAAATGAATGAAATTTGTGAGATGGAAATTTGTGTTCGTATTTGTAACAAAAATGAATGAAATTTTTGGGTTTTTATGTGTCAGAAAAAGTTAAAGCAATGGCCTTGTTTATATAATGGGGGTCTCATGGATGGCGCCCATGTTTACGTATAGTGTGTAAAGCAAGAATTAAGGTAAACTATGGGTGTGAGATGAGGCTAATAGTATGTTATGTTTTTGGGTCGTGTTTTTGGGTCTTGTTTTTGGGTCTGCATCTCTGGTGTAATGGGCCTGCATCTCTGGTCTGAATTTATGCTCGTGTTTTTGGGTCGTTCTTGTGCTTTATATTGGTTTTATCTGAAGGCTTTCGAGTAGGCTTCAAGGAGATCGAAGAATTGAAGTAGAATTTGCAGTGGCAAGACAAGTGTAGCTGGTTATGTTGTGGATTGTAGCAGCTGTATTCATGTGTGTCATAGTTAGTAACTGTGTAATGGTGTATTTTGTGGCAATCAAGGCATACACACATTTCTCATGTGCCGTTGGTCCCTGTTTGCTTTTAGTTTTGTTTAGGTAATCGGGTTTGCTTTAAAGGTGATATATGTTTTCTATGTTGTAACTGATGTTTTCCTTATGAGGGTATGCCCCATAAGGTGATTTTGTTCTTTTGCTTCTTGTTTTTTGAATAATAGCTGGCCTTTCGAAAAAAAAAAAAAATAGTATGTTATGTTTTCCTTGAGTGATAAGAACCTTGAAGAGTGTTTATCTAAAGTCGGGGTAACGCTCACATACAATTAGGGTTGAGTGTGTGTTTTGTGTGTGTAAGATATGGAGAAGATAACTTGGTTCTTCTCATGAAATGCGTTATTTATAGCGATGCATTTAAGTCGTGTGTGATCTGTGGATGTGATCCGATGGTTCTGGATGACCACATGGAGATCATCCTATTGAGGAGACAAAAATGACACGTAGCATGACATCTTTGGCTCTGCAAGATATGGGAATGCTCGACACGATTTGCATGTACTAACAAAATACATGCGACACTATCTCCGCACAAATGAGGCAGTTGCACGTGGCAATAGTAAAATAATGATTTTGAGGATAAACTATCAGGCAGTTGTTGCATAGGAGTTGATTCTTCACGCGAGACTTGTTACGCTTTATGCTAATATTTGCATAGGGTGGTGGTTCCCCAGGCAAGAGGTGTCATGCTTTTTGGTTGACGTGTGTCTCGGAAGTCGGTTCCCAAGCAACATATATTTGCCCTTAGCTTTGTAAGCCGACTATGATTATATGAGCTTTAAACATTTTGGCTAAAACTTCCCTACGCTATCAATTATAATATCACGCCCTTTTCTATATGTCTTGTTATATGTGAATTGTATGTTTGGGAATACTTTGTAAATCGAAATACAAACCGTATTCCATAGTTAAAATGAGAAATTCAAACAACAAATGACGCATTTATGTGTCTAGACGTACAATTTTGTGCAAACCACAAGGACCATTTCTGCAATGGCCAGGGACCAAAACGGAACTAAAAACTTCTCACATGGAGGCCGCTTGCACTTTCAAAAACTTAGGGACGAAATCTGCAATTTGGACAAACCACAGGGACGATTCTTGCAATTTACTCATAAAAGTGTCTAAAATAGTTTTACGTGTTACAAGGTCATAACAATTTTTAATATGTAAAAGACTAAGTTTAAAAAAAAATAAAAACAATTCTTTGTAGTTTGTTTTTTTTATAAAGTAATCACACTCTCTTACAGCATTTTGACATGACGGAAAGCATAATCATTATTTTGTTGAATCGACATAAGCTAGTCACTAGTGTTCTTGTGACGAACATGTTTTTATATCTTTGAGCATCATACATACGTAAGTATTATTAAAATAAATGATTTGCAAATCATCACTTATTTTAAAATACCAAATTAAATAAGAGATGTCATTCAAATATGCGAGTCACATTCCTTTCCAAATTAAAAACAATAAGTTATATTTGCATGAAGTTTATAAGTGAACAAACAAAACATGCAAATTAAAAGTAAAAACGTAATATAGCTCTTTTTCAAACTAAAATTACAAGTCATCTTAATCCGCACTATGAATGGTTTCATTTCATTTGTGTTTTAACTAAACTCAAAGTAGAAAAGTTATTGAATCAACTTGCATCTCGTAAATGCTTTAATGAATGTCAATACTTAGTAATTCTGGTAATCGCGTTTCTAAACAACTTTGTGATATCGGGGATTAAATTCGAGAGAAAGAACACGATAAGGATTAAGAAACTTTTGTTTATTTATTGAAATTAACAATATGTTGTTGCCTTTCAAAAAAAAAAAAAAAAAAAAAAAAAAAAGTGTTTATGCAACCCTTGATCTGATAATGATAAGAATATTTCTACATTATTGCATAGAAAACATATGAACTTGAGTTGCTTTGCGTTTTCCTTTGACAAATAGTACTTGTGAAAATCAAGTTAGTAGCCTTTCGAATCTAACTTCTTTTATAGATGTGAGTAACAAAAACTATTTTACACAAAAAAACTCAAGAAGTACAATAATTAAACAGCATACTTCTTTAAGGTATATGCCTCATTTTGTTGTTTTCTCCTTTTGATCTTGTTAGGACTTAGGAGTTAGGACCACTATAGATACGATTCTAGAGAACCTTAAAAAGCATAATTAAGGCCTCAATTGTTAATATAATTATATTGGTAAGTGTAGGAATTGATTTTATTTTAAGAAATACAAAACTAAATAATAAATGCATTATAATGGCTTGTATGGATATCACTTGAAACAAATGCACTAAAAAGTTTCAAATAGTATTCAGATGATAAGGTTTGATTTGTATATGTGCTAAACAAACACTTACGTAAAATGACGGTGTATAACGGCAAATAATTATACTTGCAAACTTGTGATTCTGGTATAACCATAATGCAGCTATTTGTTTTCTCTATCTCATTTATTTTTTTTTTGCTTATTTTTATTAATGAAACCGGTTGTAACTGTGTGACCCTAGACGAATAACCATGCAAACAACATTTTCTGATTTCATTTCCATCAACTTCTAATTTAACTATAAATTCCCACAATAGTAGGAAGAAGTTTATGGTGTTTATATAGTTGTGTTTATGCCTAATTATTTGAAAACTATTTAATTTAAAAAGTTTTGTGTATTGTAACAGGTCTCCATTATTGTCTCCAAATTGTCATTTGTAATTTTACATTTAAGAGATTTTAAGTCAAAGTTTAAACCGTGTATTGGCTATAAGTTTCTATAAGTTAATTATTTTAAGTAAGGGGTATTTTGGGGATTTCATATTACTTATTTTTAAGAAATTTTAAGTTTTTAAAATTAATTAAATTTATTTTATAAATAGTAGAGATAACATATTAATATAGTTTGATACATATTAATCAAAGTTGGAATAAATTGATCAACACAATATAGTAGAAAATTGTTGCTTGTTTTGAGTGTTTAGAAGAAAGAGTAAAAATCAAATGAGAAATAAAAGTAAAATGAGAAGTAAATACAGCCGCATATTTCAGATGCACATACAAAATAAGATGCATCTCTTATGAAATTTTTCTTTTTCATTTAAAATGTATAGCTACAAATATTTTTATTATTATTATTATTTTATTTTTATTTTATTTTTTTTTAGTGGATCCATTCCCTTTAGGGTGTTGGCAACGGAAGAATCCTTCCAGCGGCATGATTCCAAATCCTCCATTGAACACCGCCGCCAACCCCCAAGATTCTAGAATCATGGGTTTCGGGAAGCCCCGTGAAGACTCTGAATCATGGGAATAAAGTGAGTGTGATGGGAATAAAGTGAGGCATGTCTTTATTTATTAATAGGGATGACAACGGGGCGGGGATTATCGGGGATTGTATTTACCATCCCCATCCCCGTTTCTCACTCCCCATCCCCATCCCCGCCTCCATCCCCATCGGGGAATCGTTTTACATCCTCATCCCCATCCCCAATGGGGATCGGGGATCCCCATGGGGATTCGGGGATTTTTCGGCCTTATAAATTAAGCATAAAAATTACATAAGTAATCGAAATTATAAAGAACTGATCTATAAATGTCTTAAAAAGCATACATCGTACATAGTTGGATTAATTAAAATGTTATTCAACTTTAAAATATCGTAAATACTGAAACATCAAATATAATACAAAAATAAACTGTATCGAATGTGTGTATTCGGACAAAATATTGGTAGAATAATATGTAGTTAGTGCTTAACATTTTTAAAGTATTTGATCCACTAAATATCATATATACATACATATATACTTCAAGTATAATACTTGCCACTATTCACTAATATATACATATACAAGTATATGTAGTATTAATATACATATAACTTATACAGTGTATACTTATACATTAAAAGTTTGGGTTCAGGTTCGGGGTCGAAGATTTTTGTTATCCTCATCCCCGCCCCCATCCCCGGTTTTATAATTCGGGGATTCCCCATCCCCGATCAACTCAGGGATTCCCCAGTCAAATCGGATTTTGAGATCGGGTCCCCGTCGGGTACGGATTTTTTTGCCATCTCTATTTGTTAAATGAATAAAGTGAGGCATGATTCCGAATCCTCCAGAATCCCCCCACTGCCAACAGTTTTGTCTTCAGAATCCTCCTGCCACATGGCACTCTGTGATTGGTTAGTGTGAATCCTCCCATGACTCGGAGAGTTGGGTTGCCATCACCCTTAGACGCAATAGCTTATTATATTATTTGATTCACATGTTCCTCCTAGAGTATATTTTGTTTTTACTCTACTCCGAAATGAAACAACATTTATTGAATATAGTATGAAATTTATTACATACCTACATGCCATTTCATTTCATTTAATTTCTGATGCTATTTTTGCCCTTATTTATTTATTTTTAATGTTTACAACAACCTATTAAAATAACATGCGTAAGTAATTCATTACATACCAACATGGCAGCTAAACGGAACAATAATTATTCAGTTTCTTGTTTAGATCGTTTTTAATGTTTAAACATTAAAGTAAAAAAGGTGTTTGGTTTAAAATAATTTAGAAAAAATTACACGGATGGTCCTTGTGGTTTACACAGATTGCATGTTTAATCCCTGTTTCATTTTAATTACACTAGTCGTCCCTATTTTGTGAAACCTTGCACATTTTAGTCCCTAATTTGGATGGGCCGTTAGTTTGGCCGTTAAGTTATTTGCACCGTTAGTCTTCCGTTAATCTTTTTTGCACCGTGTCACAACTCGTAAATTCTAGTCTTTTCCCGAACTTTCACATTTACTATTCATCGATCACTATTCATCATTTTACTATTCATCTTTTTCGGAGTCAGTTTGATATTCTGAGAAGCATTTTAATATTTTACTATTCATAAAACACTATTCACCTCCGGAGAAAATTTGTCATTTATACGTGGGTTGCGTCATTTTTGTAAACGTACGATTATCAACGTAATAAACGTTATCTTATGAGCTATTATTTTAAATAATTGATCCGTCAATCCCAACTATGGTCCTAACACATTTTTATACTCATAATAATAATATAAAAATTATATTATTAATTTACCCGGTGTTTTGGAAATTTATTTAATTTATATCGTACGCCTAATTTAATTACGACGATTTTCGTAAAAACTAAACAATGATCACCCGAACACCCAATATTTATACCCAACATATTTTCATAATTTCTACAACTTTATTTTATCCCGGTTAACTCCGTTAATATTTATTTTTAGTTAACCCGGTACCCGGTATCACCTAAAACTAATAATAACTACCTAAACTACATTAAAAGTCCAAGATATCTTTCACAAAATTTCATTTTTCCTTCCTACTTTCCATTATTGCCGCCCCCCCTTCCTTTCCCATTTAATTTTCCCCTAAATTATGGATCTTGTCTACTCTTATAATACATATAATCTAAATGTACACTTTTCATCTCATTTTTCTCATTTCATACAATAATACAACTAGCAAAATTCTCTCTTCTTCTTTCCTTCTTTGGGGTGATCGGCCAAGAACAACCAACAAGGAGAAACCATGGATTTTTGAAGATCAAGTGTTATTTAGGTCTCATATGTATTTCTAGTTAGGGTTATGTGATAAAACTCTAGTTTTCTTTACATCATCATCTTCAAAACTCATCCCATCACCAAGTAAGCTTCAAGATCACTTGTTGATCTTTCCATACTTTCATTTTTCTAGTTTCATATTGTTTATTCAAGATCTATATGCATATGTTAGTTTATACCACTCTATTTATACTTTTTATAACTTATGAACTCTAGAAATGGATTATAGTTAGATCCTTGTTAGATCCCCTTGATTTATGATGTTTAGGAACCCATGACACCCTAAGAAGGTGTATGGTAAGATTAGACTAGATTTGTGGTGATTGAAAGTGATTTGGTTAAAGTTGAAACTAGGAAAATGATTTTTGAAACTATATTTATACCTACTGTCCTTATTTTGAAATCGTGGGAAAATCAGTAGGTGGTGGGTAATTTTTGACCAAAGATTTAGAAAATACTTTTAAAAACGAAACTTTTGGCGAAAGAACGGATTAAAACGAGTTTATAACGAAGGAGATATGAATTTTTCAATATTAACGACGAAAACTATTTTCTGAAAACTGCATGCTGTTTGACAGTTTTCGACGGGCAAATAGAGGTGTTAAACGTAACCTAGAGGAGCCGAGCTATCGAAAATATATTAGTATATACTAAAACGAATCCGTGGATATAAAGAACGAGTAAAATGAGCTTAAAACGACCAAGATATACACTTTTGAAACTAGGCGAACTATATATATATTTGACAACTTCTAATAGCACATATTCTATTAAGTTATGGAAACACTATAATTCAACGCCAACACTTATTTTCAAACTACGAGTGGTATAGGCTTCATGTGCATGTACATTCATCGCATCCCCTCATAATTTAAGTAGATCGTATCATTCGTTCATTATAGGTCGCGGTTAGAGATCGTACCTCATTTCTGTGTGACCACTTTTGTCTTCGTAACTATCGTACCAAGTGAGGCATAGCCCCTACTCTTTTAAATTGTTTTGTCAACTTTTGGGGGAGAATACATGCTCGTTTTTACTTGAACTATTACCTGACTCTTTAAACATGGTTTTGACTTGAACTTTATTATGAACTTATGACTTGTCTTGACCTTTTGAACTTGACTTAAACTTTTGAACTTATGTACCGTACGTACTTTGACTTAAAGTCTCCCTTGTTCGGAGCAACACTATAAAGTCTCCCTTGTTCGGAGCAGCATTATAAAGTCTCCCCTGTCGACGGAGCAGCATCCTAATACGACGGTATTGGAAGGCCATTAATTTGGATACATCCTAATACTACGGTATTGGAAGGCCATTAATTTGGATACATCCCAACCGTAAGTTGTTGGAAGACCCTAGAGGTGTGTTGTGCATCCTGACTGTATGTCGGAAGACCCTTGTGGTGACGTTTACACTTTTAACTATTATGATACACGTACATATGATTGACAATTTTGACATATTATATTGACCACCTGTGCTTGACTACTAGACCTAAACTATTTTAGCAGTGGGTTGTAAACACACAGGTTACAAGTCTCTTATGGCGGGACTTGTAACTGAGTGGATTTACGATGCCTTTGCTGTGTGATCATTTTCTATAAACTTTATTTGTTAAACTAACTCTATGAACTCACCAACCTCGTGTTGACACTTTAGCATGTATTTTCAGGTTTTAACCTATGGCACACTACTGGAGGTTTTGGCAGGGCATGGCATGGTCATAGAAGACTCTGATTATTTATATGGGGACCGTTTTAAACTATTTTAAGGGCCTACTTCCGCACTACTTTTAACGATGTAAATACAATATTTTTAACTTAACTATTTTATTCTAAATGATTGAAGTGAAAACCATTTTTGAACTTGTGTTGTAATACTAATTGAGTTACACCCCAGCTACACGTATGCTTCCGCTGGACCCGATCTTGGGGGTGTGACACACCGTTAGTCCTCATTTTCTAAAAAAGTCCTTATTCTTCGCACCGTTGGTCCCTACGTTAATATTTTGCACTGTTGTCAATCTTTTTATATTTTCGTCCATTTTTTAACGTTCTCGTTCATTTTTTAACGTTTTCATCTATCTTTTTTACGTTTTTGCCCATCTTTATACGTTTTCGTCCATTTTTTACGTTCTCGTCTATTTTTTTACGTTTTCATCCACTTTTTTACTTTTTTGTCAATCTTTTTACATTTTTTTAATGTTTTCGTCCATTTTTTTACGTTTTTGTCCATCTTTTTACGTTTTCGTCCATTTTTTACATTTTTGTCAATCTTTTTACGTTTTAGTCTATTTTTTTACGTTCTCGTCTTTTTTTTACGTTTTCATCCGTTTTTTTTCGTTTTCGTCCGTTTTTTTAACGTTTTCATCCATTTTTTACGTTTTTCTCCATCTTTTTACGTTTTCGTCCATTTTTTTAAGTTCTCGTTCATTTTTTACGTTTTCATCAACTTTTTTACATTTTTGTCAATCTTTTTACATTTTTGTTCATTTTTTAAATGTTTTTGCCTGTTTTCTAATGTTTTTATCAGTTTTTGCCATTTTTGTTTATTTTTCGCCTATTTTTTGTGATTAAGTAAGTATACTAAAAGAAAATTTGACATTTGATAAAAATGTGTCTGTGTTGATTTTAAATCACATTTTTGACCCCTTTCTGGTCTGAATCATCAAAAGTGTAAAACACGAAAGTTGTCCGGAATAATATTTTACATCAAGACGCGCGATATTTTAAGTAGAAAATGTAAAATAAGGGATGTTTACTACCAAAACTCGCGAGTCTTGGTAAAAAAAATGGCTTAAATTTTGGTAGTAAACATCCCTTGTTTTGCATTTTCTAGTTAAAATCTCGTGAGTCTTGATGTAAAGTATTATTTCGGACAACTTTCGTGTTTTACACTTTTGATGATTTAGACCAGAAAGGGGTCAAAAAATGCGATTTAAAATCAACATAGACACATTTTTATCAAATGTCAAATTTTATTTTAATATACTTACTTAATCACAAAAAATGGCTTAAGTTTAGCATACTTACTTTATCACAAAAAATAGGCGAAAACGTAAAAAATAGCAAAAACCGATAAAAACATAAGAAAACAGCCGAAAACGTAAAAAATAGACGAAAATGTAAAAAGATTGACAAAACCAAAAAACGTGGATGAAAACGTAAAAAAAATGGACGAGAACGTAAAAAAATGGATGAAAACGTAAAAAGATGAACAAAAACGTAAAAAAATGGAAGAAAACGTTAGAAAACGGACAAAAACGTAAAAAAACAGACGAGAACGTAAAAAATAGACGAAAACGTAAAAAATTGACGAAAACATAAAAAGATGGGCGAGAACGTAAAAAAATTGACGAAAACGTAAAAAGATGGACAAAAACGTAAAAAAATAGACGAAAACGTTAAAAAAATGGACGAGAACGTTAAAAAATGGACGAAAACGTAAAAAGATTGACCACGGTGCAAAATATTAACGGAGGGACTAACGGTGCAAAAAATGAGGACTTTTTTAGAAAATGAGGACTAACGGTGCAAAAAATATTAACGGATGACTGACGGTGCAAATAACTTAACAGCCAAACTAACGGCCCATCCAAATTAGGGACTAAAATGTGCAAGGTTTCACAAAATAAGGACGACCGGTGTAATTAAAATGAAATAGAGACTAAACATGCAATCTGTGTAAACCACAAGGACCATCCGTGTAATTTTTTCAATAATTTAATTCCGAAAAAAAAAAGGTGAATATTCATTGAAGGTGGGCCTAAAGAGAATTTATAGACTTGACACAAAGATTTTGCATGGGCCCAATTCATGATGAAATGTTAAATACAAAAGCATGGATAATTTTGGAGGGTGAAAACCTACTTTTTCTTTAAAATACGTAAAATAAATACAAGAACAGTGATATTCATAATTCATGCATGGTATTATTACTTCGATGATCAAGTTACATTATCACAAGTTTACTTAACTAATTCGATGATCATATGCATAATTCAATATAAGTTATAGAAACAACATTTACAATAAAAAAACTTAAAGGACTAAATTATGAGGATTTATAAGTTGCTATATTCAGGGCCGTCTCATGGATTTCGTTGGCCCCGTGCCATCACCACAAAGAGGCCCTTAAACACATATACAAACAACACATGTATCACTAGTGCGTGAACTAATTAAACTCAAGCCTCATGTTCTGTATATACATATAATAAAGTGTATGAAATTTTGTGGCCCTCGTTAAGTGGTGGCCCTGTGCAATGGCACCTCTTGCACTCCCTTAAAGCCAGCCCTGGCTATATTATAGGATGCATTTCCACAAAGCAATCAAGAACAAGTCTTTTTTTTAACGGCAATTTATTACTCAACAACTAGCAAGGAGCTAGATTACAAGCCAATTAAATAAGGATTCTTAAGCCATTCGTCCTAACTGAACAAACTTTTGCTTCTAAACCTACACCAATAAAACGAACTAGACATTACATCATCAAGCATAGCTTATATGTCATATGTATAGTATCACTTTTGAAATTTCATTGTCATTGTTTTATAATCATAGTTACAGTTTTTTTTTTTTTTTTTTTTTTTTTTTTTTTTTTTTTTTTTTTTTTTTAAAGTTTTGATGATATACTTTTTACTGTGTGTTTTATCACATTTGTTTTATATTAAATTTTTATGTTTTATGTGCTTTTTGTGAATGATAATTGTGTTTTAGTTACTGATAAGCTGTTTATTATAATGCAATATTGCTTATTATTTAAGTTGTTAGATTAAATAGCTTAAACATGTTGATTTTGCTTTAAACACATAGTTATTTAGTGTGATTTTGCTTATTATTTAAGTTGTGATTGGATTTTTCTATGTAATGGGTACATTGTGCGTATTTCAATAGGTTTTACAACGGGATTTGAAAATATTATATGGTTGAATCAGCAAATTGAAGAAGCTATGGTTAAACAAAGCGCAACATCTTCATAAACAAACGGAAGAAGCTCAAACACATGTTATATCATATGTGATATCACACGTAATTCAACAAATAGAAGAAGCTGACACATCTCTTATGTCACCTATGATATCAAATTCTCCTCCAAAAAGTTGAACAGCACGAGAATGAGACACACGAAAAATTTGCAATAAAAGTGTGGTAATTAATAGTTATTGAGGGATTGTTGTGATAATGTGAAGAATGTTGTGATAATATGAGAAATCACAAGAGACATTGAGCTTGTAACATGCTTTTGTTAGATTTGTAATGCATTTATTTTCTTAATTGATAGAGTGTGCATGTTTCGATAGGTTTAACACCTTATTCGACACCAAATATATATTGATCCGAGCCACATTGCATGGTGCCCGAGTTTGTACTATTTTGGGAATGGTAAGTGACTTGTATGATCATTTGTATGTAAACTGACAGTATCACACGTGATATTACTTTTAGCTAACTAAAACATTTTTGCTTACATTAAAATGGATGGAAACGTATGAAAAATGGACGAAAACGCAAGAAAACGGACGAAAACGTATGAAAACAGACAAAAACGGACGAAATGTATGAAAATGGACGTAAACGGACAAAAATGTAAGAAAACGGATGAAAACGTATGAAAACGGACGGAAACATATGAAAACGTATTAAAACGAAGAAGAAAAAGTGAATATAAAAAAAATAAACAAATACAAAAATAAAATTATTTTGGTTATTTTGGTTATTATATTACTTATATATTGAAGTTATAATGGTTATTTTGATTTTACAACAGAACGTTAGAAGAAATCAGCATCTCTAATATAACTAAGTTATACTTACATGCCAACGTATTGTACGTTTTAATGCCTCGTTTTCATAACATACCGGTTAAAAAACGTCAAACTTGTTAATGTTTGAGTATAACTTATGATAAGTTAGAGATTTGAAACATTATACCGATCTGCAGTTGAAAAAAAATATTATAAAATTCTAAGTCACCACATGTAATTGTAATAACTACGATGGATTAAAAAAAAAAAAAGGTTTAATTATCAAAATGGTTCATTATTTTAGAACATTAATCCTTTAAATTAATTAATTTTTTCATCGATATATGTTAAAATTGATACCTATAAAACCGGATGTAATGATCACCTTATCACCGTCACCTTAATATTCATTATGTTCACCAAACCAACGACCAAATAGCCATGGCGGTGACCACTAACTTAGCTTAAATACAAACATACCCCATCTGCCCCTCCCCCCCACACACACACAGTCACACACACACACAAAATGTTTGTTGGTCTGCACCACCAAACGGGTGCCAAAAATGAGAGGAATTCAAGTTGTTCTGGTGGCTGTAATAACCTTCGCGCCTGACGGTGGACTAACACGAGTGGTGATATACACCATTACTTCTGATCTAACAAATATGAGTCAAATTAGGCTCTAACTTTTGGCAGTTATGTTGTAAGAATCATTCTTGGAAGTAATACCATCAAGCTAATTGCTAAATGAGATAATGGGATCTTTTTCTGTATAGACAAAATACAATCAACATTTATTTTGTGTAAAAGAGCCTTTGTATAATAAAAAAAGTCAATTACGAGAACCTAATGATTGATCTATGACTTACAAAAAGAAAAGATAAGAGTTAATGGAAATGGCTCTTTTGGGATTTCACCCAAGTTAAAGCTGTTTCTGTTAAAAATTGCTAACAGTTTAATCATGATAGGATGGAAAGAATATATGATGTAAACTATGAACCTAATTCATTGACATTCTAGAAGTCATTGTCAAAATGGATTTTTTACACATTGCAATTAACACAAAACCCTTTTTTTTGTCGAACTTGAATAATATGTCGATCGAGTCTGTATACGAATCCATTACAATTACACCGTCGTATTGTCCGAAGAGGATACGATTATGTTATGATCACTCGCTATCGAGTACAACTCCAGTTGCAATCATGAACTTTTAACCTATGTTGAAACCAGCTCTAGTTGGTATCCAAGGCCTCAATCAACAATAAGATATATAAGTCAACCTAACATCATTAGTTTCAACTTTGGTTAAAACTTGTCATAGGATGCCATACCATTCTGAACTTTTACCTATGTTAAAAACCAGTCCTGAAGGAAGATTTTAACTCAACATAATGACTTTAAACCTTTGTTAGAGCCAAAATGTCAAAACATAATAATACATAATAATGACAATGACAATAATAACGAAAATGGCAAACAAATTTCAATCAACTAAAATTTGAATTTCCGACTCCCGCAACATATCAGAAAACTTATTCAAAATTTTCCAACATTGTTGTCATATCTTGTTTTCAATCAATCCCATCAAATTGACGATTCGACTAAAATTTGAACCAAGAGTCATATGCAGAATAACAACAATAATAAGATGAGTCTAACATTTTAAGCAAAGATCAAAGTCTCATGATTTTGTTTTAGAAGATTGGAAGTACTTTTATACCTTTTTTTGAAACTTTTTTCACTCTTGTTTGTTTTCTATTGAAATAAAAGTCAAAAGGTACAAGCATAAACATGCCTAGTTCTACATTCTCAACATCATTTTGATTTATTGGTATCACCTTTTTTTCTTTTCTTACTCCCAAACATCTCAATTGCATATTATTAGAAAGTGCATGAGTTGTTCAGCAATGAAAGATAACCCCTACCCCCTCATCCACTCAAAACAAAATAGTCCACTGGATTCATCACTTTTTTCACATCCTAGTTCCCTATTGTACATCTTTAAACATAGTGTTCAAGTACAATTATACATGCACAAACTACAACAATGGACCATGTAACATATCAATCAGTAACACCTTCTTGTGTAAACCACAAAATGCTCTAGTACAAGAACTGGTGAACTGAGATGCATGCAGACTACAAGCATTTGCGCTTGTACTTTACAAGACTATTTACACGTGATTCGAGGTGTATAGTTCAAATTTAATGAAATAACAGCAAGTACTATTGCACATTCATGTAGTAAATGTTACAATTTATGACCAAGGTTTTGTCAAGTCTGGATGAGGTAACACTGCTGAAATGTTGGACAGAACACAACATTTTGAGGTCATAAATCCCATCTGTGTCTATACCATAAATGCTCATACAAGATTGACATTATCCTAAAAACTACATATCCGATGTTTGGTTTGAGGGTGCAGATATGGTAGTGCTTGGGTATGTTTGGTTCAAAAGTATGTCTGTGAGGGGAGTAGATACTCACAAAACTCGGAATCTTTCATACCCACCTAATAAATGGCCGGGCTTATTAATCCATTTACCTTTCAACATTGCTAGCAAACTCAGACGCATAGTGATTACTTACTACAAACCAAGTGACACCTAAAATCATATAAGCCGGATATTTGTAACGAGAATGATGTAAAGGAACTAAAGCTTGTAGGGTTGGCATATGGGTAACCAGTAACAAGAAACTAAAGAATAACAAAGTAAATAAGTGGGGACAGACTCGGTGGCTTACAGGTCCATCATAGAAATGGTGGAAGATTTGGTGCAGATAGTGCTTCCTGTTCCATAAGTCTTGACACAAATCCATTGCATATTTTGAAAGCGAGCTTATAGTGCTAAAATAGCAAATAACTTAATTCCACCTGGCCAATTTTATCTAATAGCAAATTTAATAAATATATAAAGAAGCATGTTGTCCCACACAAGAGAAGTGCACATCAGATCAAAACTTTAATATATTAAACTAAAGGGAGCATAACAGACTTGAAAACAGCAGATGATGCAATAGCTATATTAGGATCATTCAGCCTCAAGGCACTTTCCCAGAGTAAAATGGCACTTAGTAAAACAACTATAATATATACTGATATCCAGCCACAACCAAACCCGACTATAGCGATTGGCAAATATAAGTTCAGTTCTAACGAACATAACCCATATCCACATCTATTGACATGACAGTTATATATGTTTCCAGATCATTCACTTTCCTAATGCAAGTTATATTCAGTAGTTAGTACTTATTTTTGGGTAAAGGGTTTATACCCAGTGAATATCAGTAGTTAGTACTTAGTAGTAACTTATACCATATGAATTAAATAACGACATTTATAACTTTTACTTGGGTTTCATGTTGGGGTTGCAGAAAAGACAAAAGCATTACAGTAAAAACACAAAACTTGGTACAATTTAAGATAGCATGTTGACTATGTGATCATGTATTCATTTCAGGTTCAAATATCAAGAATATTATCTGCAGATAGGTGTGAACATTAAAGTGTTCAATATAACATATGGCTAATGATTCAAATTTAGATGTAGATTTTAGTCGTAAACTCAGGTAGAAAGAACCATGTTATGAAATCTCTAAATGCACCAGACAACTCTTGAAAGACAAAATACAGATATAATGAGACCATAACTAAAAAAGGGCTAAAATGATTTGGATATCACAACTATAAAAATAAATTGTGGCTATTTAATTGAAAATTTTAATAAAATAATTGTACTATATAAGTATGTATTTATATACCCAATGGTTTGCAACTCATTCAAAGGGTATCCTAAAACATTTCCCTACTCAACTAGCAATCAGTATGTTAGATTCTTCTTGATACCTAAACTGAAGGTAGCATGCAGTGAATGATCGTACATCTTGATCAAGATTTCTCTGTGCAGCTTAATAGCAATTTTTCCTTCGTATTTTTCCCTGGATAAACAGAAACCAACTAAATGAATTACGGTGGTAAGCAACACATCTTTATTGAAATTTAGTACAGGTTGCACGATGGGTGGGTTGAGTTGAACAGGTTCGGAGTTATAGCAGGTCATTTACTATTCCGGGTCAGGTTCAGTTGAACTCCAAAAACATTGGTCCATTAATATATATTTTTCATTAAAATACAATGAGTAAGTTATGATTACAATGATCTAAATCTTTGATTAAAACAATTTAGGAGTTTGATCATTAAAAAATAATAAATTTGTGACTTTCAAACAGTTTGACTCATTTGACCTATTTTGGTCCGTTTCCCTCTTAGCTAGACTTTTTAATTGACCCGTTTGAGATACAAAATAAAGTAAAAACACAAATGGTCAAAATTGATGGATTTAACATCTACTGCAAGTTTTATCTCACCTTTCGTCACATACTTTTTGTTTCAGTCAGAATGGTCACGAAAGCGAACAACTTTGTTGATGAAAGATCTTTCCTTGCGATAACTGAGAACAAAATACAAATATAAGAAATGTTCTCATGTACATGCAATCAATGATTTACTTCAAACAAGTAATACTTCTTTACACGATAAAAACTGTTACACATAAGTAAAACCAGATAACACCATACAACTTACATTATGAAAGATGAAAGGCAGAAGCAAGTGAACCCAATGGAAAAATGAATGCAAAATGTTGGCCAGAAGTTATCACGGTCAAGAAATACTTTCTCAGAAACAAGAGTAGCTGCACTTGAAAACAACAAAATCGTCCAACCACCAGGCAAGCAGCTGTGGAAGGGAAAAGACAAAGAATCCTGCAACAAAGTAATAAGTTTAACTCTGCACATTATATTTCACCAGAAAAGTATGGATTGGTGTAATAATAGAAAAAATTGCTCGCAGTGTCTTATGGAATACCTGAAAGTAACGTCTGATAAATACGGAAGAGTAAATGATACGGAAAACCATATCTAACAAGCGGTCAAGGAACTACTATATCAACTTTAACCGAAATTCAATCAGATGAGGCAAAATCTTATGTGTTGCAATACATTATGATACTACAATATGCAATTTTGTAAAGAGTGGCTTATATACCTTCCTAATATATACCCAATATCCTAGTATTTCATAGCTGAGCATTTCATGAAACTAGAAAAAAGTGGAAAAAAATACACAAACAAGAGCACCCAACCACAACAATAATCAGCAAAGAAAAGATGTTAGCTATCCACAACAAAAAGATAACTTAATCAAAAAAAAAAGGAAGGATACTCAAGGCATTTGCAAAGATCAGTCCAACTGCACCAGCTGAGTGTATGAGCAGGATGTTGAGCACTACATAGATAATTGAAAACAAAACCAAGGAAATGTTTGAACGCTTGAGTTGATCCTCAGATGCAACCGCATGCAAGAAGGCTTCAGATGTTCCTATAAGAACGGTAAAATAGAGCTAAGTTATGTTCAAGTACAAGTTGTAGCATTAGGGCATGTGATAAGATCTATCAAAATTGATAAATGTAGATTCCTATCATCATGTCTAAAACCCCCTTATAACACTGATTTAACAAAAAAAAACTACCTAATTACTATAACTAGAAAGTTTTAAGTTAACAATTGATTCATGACTCAGGACAAACTAGCTGGATCTTCAGTCTATGAAGCAGCCAAGAACAATAAAGGTTGATAAATATCTATGTTTTAGGCACTTGAACAGTGCCATATGAGTTTAATGACTTCAAAGAGGGGATACTGATGTGATGCCGGGAACGTGGAGAAAGTGGTATAAAAGACAACCCAAACAACAAGTGGGCATTTGGCAATAATTTAACACAGAAGGATTGAAAAATAATTACTTAGTTTAGTTAATTTCCTTATCATATGGAAAACCATGATTAGCTTACTCATATGACCCCTTAAGAAATAAAACACAACCCCAGTCCACCCATTGGCATCGATAAGAAAATGGGACCACCTCTAGTCTTGACTACAATACAATACCAAACTATGCAAAAAAAGAGGAAACCATTGATTTGAGAAACCCGCAATAAATTTTTTGGGTAAAAGGGTATATGTGATTCTCTTTTTAGTAAACTCAATATTCAGTTATGAGCTTAATTCAACCAAAGAGAAAGGGATGGCGAAAGTATCACTTGCCATTCATAGCCAGAATGACGACATACACACAGTAATATCGAAGAGCTGCAGAAGCTTCTCCATCACTCCATTTGCGACCATATAATAATCTTATGAGTGAATAGGAATAGCTGGGCCCAAATGCCATAAAAATCAACCCTACAAAACATGTAACAAGAACATGAAACCAACTGACAATGATATATGTATATATTATCTATATCAGCACACAAATACAACCCATGAACAACAAATAAACGGGTACAGCATACCAATTAATGTAACAAGCTTCAAAGCATCTCTTAGAGAAGTCTGCAATTTCCTTTTTTTCTGTGTGTCGTCTCCTGCCAGCAAAAAAAGTAGAGATAAATTACTTTACAAGTAGGATCATTTTTGGACTCTGGTATACAATTCCTTGCAGCCAAAACATTCTCAAACTGTATTACAGACAGTGAATACGCAAAACAGTGTGTGGTGTTGCAATGAATACATTTAGCACATAGAGCAATTCAATAACCTTTCATGCCATAATGATTTAAAGACCTGTCGAAAGGCAACGTGTTCTCACCATCACCACTAGCAGGTCGTTTCTACTACAAAAAGATACTTGCGCATTTTTATTTTAGAAGCACTCAAAACACAATGGAAAATAAACATATGAAAAGTAACATTCAATCAAAGCGCAGTAAGTATATCAGCATAAAGTGGCAAGCAAAAGTCTGTAACAGGACTTGAACCCACAACCATTTGGTTGGGGAGCAATCTCACACAACAAGGGGTACCACTGGGCTATAAGCAAAAGTATTATATGAGTACGATTGCATTACGAAATAGAAGAATTGTTAAGAAAAGAATTAAACCTGATGCAGACCTTGCAAATGTTGTATACGAACTTTCTTCAAAAGGAAGCAACACCAACCTTACGACTAAGCTCCCTATAACACAAAAGATGATTAATTAGGCTTAGGCATGCTAGAGGAAACAGGTAGATCTAGATCTCTATATTCTTATTCTCTTTTCTGGTAATTTGATAAAACCTCGAAAAAGGTCCTTAGAAAAGTTTTGGCCCTCGAGTTTCTTGGACCTTAAATCCGTATTACGTTTATGCCAATCTGGCCTCACTTTAAATCAATACTGCAATGTTTCCTATCTCCATTTTCAGGCCTTGATGGATAAAAAATAATTTTTGAAATTAATAACTGCAAATCTGTATCCTTCAAAATCAATGCAGCTCGAGAACAATATAGTTTGTTAATAGGTTGAATTCAACATCATCACATTCTAAAAGTGATAAAAATTTACAATGACAGAAGCAGAATATTTGAACATATACATACCTAGTTTGTCTACAAGCCCATATACAGCTTGGTTATATGGTGTATCAAACAACACAAGGACCATCTTTTCTCCTTCTTGAAGGATCAATTTTTGTAACGACTGAAGGGTGAATAATGTGCACATTTTTGAGAGCTGCTTATCATAGTTTCCAATCCTGAATAAATACAGTGTTATTTGTATGAAAAGATAAATATAGAAACAATAACAATTAATGATTACTCTGTATTACTGAATTCTAAAGAATGATAATATACTCAGATATAGTGTAACTTTTGTTTTTGTCATATTATAGCTCTTTCACACATCTATCATTAATCACAATTTTTCTTTGAAACATGAGAACTAAAGTGCATTCATTTTAAACTGATACCTTGGAAAAAGATCTGAAATTTTATATCCATGCAGAAGTAGAAAATAACCCCAATAGCACAAGAATATACACCCTCCATATGCAGTCTGAGATAATGCAAATACAATAGCTCTCTCCTGCATGAAATTATGAAATCCTTTAGGTTAAACGTGAATATAAGGAATTGGCAGCCTCATTTGAGAATGTAAACTTATGCGTGCCTTCTAAACATAGGTGGCAAAAATGAGAAGGTCGGGTGGGTTGAGCAATGGACAAGACAGGTAACTTTATATAAGGATCGGGTTGACCCAGAAACATTTTCTGTCCAATTTAATTTAGTTGTAGTAATAAATAATGAGTATCAGATATGGCATAGTCGATTTTCACGAGATTTTAAGCTTCAAACGTACACTTTCAGAGACTAATGACACATTTCGTTTTAAGCTAATAACTTTTATATTACTGGATTGACCCTTTAGAAATGAGACATAACCCGAATCAACCCATTTGCTAGTAAATGGGTCAAAATAGCAACATGTACTTCTGAAAGCATGCAATGATCTCGATTAGTGAGGAACAACAACATATGGAGTAGAAGATATTAAAATAATACATGACCAGCCTTAAACGAATACATGACCACAAGAAAACATTTTCATGTACTTTCAGTATACTGTATGCTTATAAACACAAAATCCATTTAACTCAGGCCAAAATTATGGACATCCAATGATTCATACAAGTTGCTCTTGAGAGTAGAAGAGATTCCTTACCGTTTCAAATTGCATGACAATGAAGACATAAACTGTTAGGCATCGCAAAAGAGTTGCTGCAGTTTCAACCATCAATCGAAGCTTGAGAAGAAGCAAATTCTGCGAAAGTATATACAAGGGTTCTGCCAACAGCTCCAAAATGCAAGCAAAGGCTGTAAAATAAACAACAATTTTCTCAAAGTTTAGTTCTATATCATCTTATATAAATAAAAAATAACATTAAAAAATGAAAAAAGCTTTTGAATTGTCAAAAGCAAGATTCACATATTACCGTTAATTAAGATAGCTTGGCCGTATGAGTTTGAGAAACTTAAAGCTTGTGTCCAGAAGACAAATACACATCCAATAATTGTAATGAGCAATCCCAATGGGAGAGTTATCCAAGCTAATTTCAAAAGTTTTGCTGAATTTTCATGAGTTAAAGCACCTTCACTGCCAAAAAAAACACTTTATAAGATTAACTAGGTATAATAGGACTTTGAGGTTTTGTATAAGCAATGAACACACACAAACATATATACCACAGGGATGAAACTTTTGGCACACTCGTAAATGTACGTCTAGGCACGTATCTATGTGATAACACAGTAAGGTACAATACAATGATGATGTACAATGACATATATGCATAATGGAGCACTACACTAGATATGATGATTACTTGTTAATCAGTTATATAAGCCCGGGAAATACCATCTAATATCTGCCCTCATACATGCTCTCCGGAAACCCTCTTGACTAAGGAACAATACACAGGTTACGAATAGATGAAACTGCACAGCATACAGCTGCATTGTTCACAGAAAAAAAAATGATCAACATTTATAAACAAAAACACCCCAAAAATGGCAACATAACAACACACAAACAACATTGATCAATCTGTCAAATTCTCCTTCTTCCCTTATAATACTAATAAAAAAAAAAAAAAAGCATCTAAATTCTGTGCGTTTGAATTAAAGAAAGTCCCAACCGCATCTTAACAAAGGAATACAGATGGAATAAGGAAAACCTTATAAGAAGTAGCTACTGACTGATAGCTAAATATGTCAACCTAACGGCTCTTACTAGAGACATATCAAACAGTATCTTTCTATCGACCATGCAGATCTCACTCAACAAGGTAACAAAACCTAAACAATACTGATCAACCAGTTAAAACTCACTTTCGCCTTACTTCTAGTAAAATGAAAAAAATCGTTAAATTTGCGCATTTGAAATAAAGGCTCTTTTCAACTTACATAATCAGAGAATTATGTCAAGCTATAACATAAACAAATCTCATACACCAAGCAAATCTCATACTGAGTAAAACATAAGAAAACTAATCCTCTAGTTAAAATATTTCAAGGGGGTGTTTGTTTAAGCTTATATGTGGCTTATGAGCTTATTTGTGTTTCGGCTAATATTTCATAAGCCCTAATTTTCCGGCTTATTTTGAGACTTGTGGGCTTATATAAGTTTATTACGATATGATAAACTTATATAAGCCCGTTAGTCTCAAAATAAGCCGAACAATCAAGGATTATGAAATATAAGCCAAAATCAAATAAGCTCATAAGCCAACATATAAGCTTAACCAAAACACGACTAAAACAACTAACTTTGTGCTAATTTAATTTCATCTCAAATAAACATATTGAAAGAAGCTGTTTGCTTAATCCAATTACACCAAACAGCTTATATCAAGTTAGAAATAAGCAGAAAAGCAACCAATCCGAAACACCCTCTAAAGATTACTTCTTACAGCATAATCTTGTTCGGTTAAATGTCGAACAATCCATGAATTGAAAATGAAGGGAATCCCACGAGACAAAAACTGAGTGGCTGCAAAAACATAAACAAAAAAAACAAAGTTTGTTACATGAATTGGAAATAAATTATTTAAACAAAGTTAGTAGATGAATTAATAATACCTAATAAATACTTGAACGTTCGAGGAAGATCAGCAGCAGCAGAATTTGCCATTTCAATTTCCCTGAATCTGTTAAGATTGTGATTTCAAAGATAGACCCGAACACCAACTGTTCTCGAGTTATAGGGTTTTTGTTTTGGCTTATATAGCCGGGTTTAATGCTTATTTTCGTAAGCTCACTAAGCCCAAATCCAAATGAGCAAGCCCGCTATATAAGCCGAAACAAACACCCTCTAAAACTTAGAAAGAAAATGAAAAGGAAATATAAGAAGTTGTGTTCTCGATTAGTACTTAAGAAGGAAAATAAAAAGAAATGGAATGAAAGTTAGTGTGATTTTGTTGATTATTAATTTAATTTATTAGTAAACTGTTTTCTAATTTTGAGGGAGCGTGTTTACTTTATATTTCTTTATTTTTCAATAATAACAAAACTCAAGAATACGGTGTAAAACATGACTCTTTGTTACTTATAAATATTATAAATAGCGTGAGACGTGACGTATGGTGTGACGAAGCCTGACACTTTAAAATTTATAGCGAAGTCATAACGTGACTTAAAGTGACACAAAGTATAAAAATATTTATAAATTCATTTATTATATCATATTTTATATATATCAAGTTTATAACAAGAGTAAGTGTGTATTATATAAAAGTAAAACATATATACTTTGTGTCAAAGAGATGGGACTTTTGGTTAGTACAGAAACTCATCTTCCCACATATATAATAGAGGAACTTGTCAAGTCACATATGCCACTTGGCATAAAAGAATGCTACCTGGCCAAAAGAATGCCACATAATAAATCCAGCTCATAAAAACACACGATATGCTTATGTCTTCACCCATAATTCAAAAACCACCGAAGTTTTCTCAATCACATTCAAAAACTAACTGAAATCTCTCACAGAATCAAGCTATTTTTGTTAATTATTCAAAAAACAAAATCATACTCTTTATTTAAAACACAGATCTTATCACTTCTCATAACCTAACATCACGCACCGAATCAAATCATACTCTATTCAAAACACATAAAATTACGACACTTCAAAAACTCAGAAACTATGTAAACAACTGATCCGAAGATGATGTTGGTATGTATTCAATCCCGTAATCTTAATAGAATTTTTTTTTTTTTTTTTTTCTGAATCTAATTAATTTGATCTTAAAAAATTATTTACTTGATAATTGATAAGTTATGTGTTATTTAATTAGGATTTTCTTCAACTAAATTCCATCTTTTAAATGTCAGTTAGCATTAGAACTACAAATTAGTTGTTTGGAAAGAAAGTCGGCACCAAGTGTTTGATGAAATTCCACAAAAAGAAGTTTGTAGAATTTATTGAGTTTTGATGCAAATGGATGATTTTATGATTTATTCAAATGGAAATAAATCATAATTCAGATATTCGAAGGCGATGATGGTATAGGGATGATCTTAAGTTTGATTTCAATACCCTAATTCAAATAAATAGTTAACCTACTGATATTGGCTATAATATTAATAATGGCTTTTTCATTTAGGTTGGACAAAGCCGATATGTACTCGATGACATGCTTTTGGTTATCAGTTCAAATGTTAAAAATGCCAACATGCAGGCTCTCTCTATAAGAATCCACTATGGTAAATTTATAGCACTAGCAAAGTTTCGAGCTTCACTGGATGATTATGAAGCTACAATTAGAGCACACGTAAGGATTCTCTTATCTTATTTAGGGTAACTTTTGATCCATTTCCTTCTAGACTTTTAGTTTATCATGGATTGATAAATTAGTGAGTAATTATGTGACACATCTACTGACTGTAAATGCCATAAAACAGGATGAACTACAATGAATGAAGGAAAGTCATAACCAAACTCATCCAGGTGCGAGCTATTCAACGGGTTTGAATGCCCGCAAAAGCTTGAATCTTTTAAAATTTAGCCTCAACCATCCACTGATGTAACCTCACATGGATTAGGATAATGATGAAAAGACGAAGATCATTGATGAGCCGAGCATGTCATCTTAGCAGCCACTGAAGCATGCAAAAGTTTGGACACATGTAGATTTGAAACCTTAACTAGTAACTTTTAAGCTAGCTATATTTAGTAACAAAAGCATTAACAACTAAATTTCTGTTACGGGTAATCCAGGTTCAGAGAACCGTGCTCCTTTAAATTATGTTAATGCTAGCCTAAGCTTAATACCATCTGAGTTAACTGTGCACCTTTACTGCTTGTGGTTTCTTTACTTTGATAATTTAAGTTTTCAAGCCGCTAACACTTTCCATTTCAGATTCACTCCCTTTAGCATTATCGGGATTGATTGTTAAAATGTAATTAGTAGGATCAAAGTAAAACTAATGGTCTTGACCTATTCAAGAAACACGAGTATTCAAGTTATTGTGGTGGCAAACAATTAGCAAGCACGAGACTATAGAAAAGGATTAAAGATATAAAGGTGACTATCTGTTTGTTTTGGTGCTGAAATTCTTATATAAGGTGTAGCCGTGTAGAAATCCCTTTTTACTTTTTTAACCAAGATCCTATAAAATTCAAAGCGGAAGACAAAAAATTGCAATTATTGAGAAAGGTCGGAACTTCAATAAGAACATCATTTCTGACAAAGGAAAGAAAAGAACAAATTTGAAATATCAAACGGGCGTTTGAGTTGCAAGAAAAAAACTTTCAAGGTATGATTTACTTTGAATCAAATTGCGCACTTTTTCGGAAATTTGATTCATTCTTAACATCTTATGTTGATCTTGTCCCACGGGAGCTTAAACAAACACTCTCAACCACAAAATCCGGGATGCAATTCATGCTAAGGAAATTCCACGATGAGCTTTAGAATCTCGGTAGACTATTGATCTTCACTTAAATGTAAAAAATAATGTGTTTTCATCTACATTTTTAAACCTCGATGTGGATATTGTTATAGGTATGCGTATGAATGTTCATGGTCTAGCGAGTGCTACTTCTGGATATTAGAGTCCTTAAGGAAAACTAGAAGCTATACAATCAAATCCAAGATCTTAAAGGAAATATCAGAGTTTATTGTCGGGTGCGACTAGGATGATTGGACTTTCAAAGTGTAGTGGAGGACGATTGGACTTTCAAAGTGTAGTGGAGAACATTGAAGAAGGAACAATAACTATTAATACCCCTGCAAAGTAGGAAAAAGATGTAGATCATTTAACTTTAACGAAGTATTCGGCCCCTCAGCAAACCAAGGTTGGTGTATCCACTTTTGGTCACTAGAATTTTACGTTGATCATGTTCTGATTATTTACTCGATGATAATGTTTTCATTTGACATATTTTGCTTAGTAGTACTTCAGTACAATTTTAACACAAAAATATGCTTAGGATTGCTTATGTAGTTTCTTTTCTGCTTATTTTTTATGTTGTGTGAATGTTAGGATAAACTGTTTTCTGCTTATTCTTATAGATAATAAACATTTACAGTAAGCAGATTAAACTTGCTTATTCGTTATCTATATTATTAGTTAAAATGTCACCAATCTCAATCATCGCTTTAGGAAACACATCATAAGGGATGAAATTTTAATCCAATCATTAAAAGATCAGTATGCTGATACGGTTTTGAATGGATGTATGCATAATTTTCTCTTTTTTAGCATATCTATCTACTCCAAATGCATATATGAATTTTGATAGCTATTTAAAGACCGTGATATGTTAGAAAGTGGTAACTGAGGCATGACTTATTTTGAATACCAGTCAAATATAATATACATGCTATTTTAAATGAGTACGTGAGAGTTACATGATATTAGTATTCCATTCATCCAAAAAGAGTCCAAATTTGACTTTACAAACTCGAAATTTACATAACTTATTTTAGCTTCTTCAATCACCCATAGGGTTTTGATATAAATTTTTATATACCCAGACATTGTTTATTTGTTGAAAAATAAAATGCAACGACAATGACAGTCTTCATTGTTTGAGTCAAATATACATTATTAATTTGTTAATTTTGTTTGGTTTTAAGTAGATGATTAAAGTTGTAGTAAATTATATATTTTGGGCTTATTCTATATAACCTAGACCAGTTAACCATTGTCTCTAAATCAACTATACAGAAACTTGTACAATAGTGACATATTTGAAAAGCTAAGATGATTGATTGCCTAATTAATAGCAACTTTTTTATAAGTGGATGACAACACGAAGATTAGATATGAGTGAATGGTAATCATTGTATTGTAATTTACGGATAACTTGTGTTTAGTGATGCAGGCTAAGAGTGTGAAGAGCCGGCATGACTTGGGTGGTAGAATGAGCGAGTCATGCAATATGTCAAAAAGGGTTCGGTGCATATAATATTTAAACCAGAATCCTCAAACATGGTCAAGAGCTTATTTACAAACTGGGAAAGCTTGTGATGTCAAAGAAAATGGACTTATAGGTGTTGCATAAGGCATTGAGATTGCATAAGGTGTTGATACTCTTTTACCCTTCATAAATAATGAAACATGCCGCAATTCCATTTCACTTTTTCTTTTTATTATTTTTTTTCGTTTCCAATACAGTTGTTAAAGATGAAAATCAAAAGAAAGTTACACAAGAAGATTTGTGGGAACTAGATGAGTCTTACTATGAAGCTGAGATGTTATGGTTTGGTGTTGAACAAAAAGAGGCTAAAGAACAAAAATATGTTGAAGAAATAGAACATGCTAAAAAAACAAAGTATGAACTCACTAAAGACCATGGAAAACAGATTGCTTCGATGCCAACTATGGATTATTTTAGTGACCATTCCAACATTGAAGAGAGTGATGTTGAGACCAACAATATTGAGAACTTTGACTATCACAATCTACATCTAGGATGGTCTCCGGAGTCATCTCCAAAATTTCATTTTTAGTATCTTTAGAATGGTTTTGTTTGAGTTTTACATGTTAGTAATGCTTCCGGTATTAAAAACTCAATGTCTTAATCTATGGTTAAATTTTTACAATGCTATATGCAATTAGACAATTTTGAAACGATATGTTTATCATTAACAGAATAAATATGTAACTTTAAACTTAAATGTGACCTAATAAGTAATAATATTATTAAATTTATATGACGCTAGCCCGTCCATCGGACGGGTCATGCGACTAGTAATGTCATGAAGAAGGATAAAATTGTGATATTGAAGTGGAAGATGTATGTAGTGATCAAAATGGTATTGCTGGTGTTATGAATATGTATGATGTGAGAGGTATGAATAAGAATGTATTGCAGGATTGTTGATTTCAGTTTTCTTTCCCAAAAGTATCATTTATGGAGTTGAAAACAGGTATTTTGAATGTTAGAGGTATGGGTACAACATCAAAACAAGATGAAGTTGTTATTCTTATTCAAGAAGAAAAGTCGAGTATCTGCATTACTCATGATAAAATTAAGAGATGGGGAAATTTTGATATGATGAGGAGTCTCATAATCACCTATTTTTCCATTGCAGTTATTCTAGTGAAATATGGAAGAATATGTAATCAATGATGGAATGTTTTTGTTTATGGTTTGCAATGGAACAGTATTGTGACAAAAATTGTTGAGTTGCCTTGTAAGACAATATGTGAAGAGTGGTAAGAAAAGCCACAATTTATTTCAAATGGCAAGAAAGGAATTGTAGAATCTTTAAGGATGAATAAAGAGATTGGCAGACTGTTTATAAGCTGATTTGTGAAACAGCGAAAGCTAGACTAATAGGATTGAAAATCAAAAAGTCAACTGTTGTGGATAGAGTTGCATCAGTTTGGAATGTCAATTGCAACAATGCACAATAAGAGGAGTTAGTAATTTGATTAAAGAGATCCTTGTAGGGAAAGGTTCTGAAATGTGTTTATGTTATCTGTGTATTAAAGGGGTGTTCGGATTCTAGCTTTATAGCAGCTGGATATTATTTTGACTTTTAAATTCATGAGGTCAAAGTATTTTGCAGACCATACAATGGATAGTTACTTGTATCTTGGAGTTTATCTTGTGTGATTGTACTTATTTGAGCCTCATAGCTCTTTCTAGTTTAGCCTGGATCAGTAAGAGGTCTAATTAAGATGAATGTACCATAAAGTAGGGTTATCCATTGAGAAGGTATATGGTCTGTGTGGACAGTGCATGTTGGGTGAAATAGAGAGTCTGTGAAAGATAAACCTTCTTGGTCCACCTAAAGGAGGCTATGAAATGAGGGAGTGTGTTCCTTGTCTAGTGATGCCTAACCCTCTTTGCCTCTTGATCAATCCAGTGATCGAGGATGTAGCTACTGGTTGGTTTTAGGGGTTAATGGATAGGAAATGTAGATATAATAGGTATATCCCCTCATTTAGTGTGAATGGGGGCTATATCCCACTTGACAATGCCTGCTCAATCTTATCCCAAATCATTGTGGATGTGGGCCGAATGGTTTGCGGATAATTTGAGTTTGGAAATATTGTCAAGATGATATGGTCTTTGGTGCTTCAAAGGTGAACTAGTGAAATAACATATGCTGCCTAATTTAGTAAACATGTGTTTGGTTTAAGTGTTAGAGATAGGTTCCCTTCCTTCAATAAAAGTCCTTACCCACAGATCTGTCATCTCCCAACTGCCGCCGCTCGCTGCCGCCACCGCTGTTCTGCTCAGATCAGTTGCCTTCTGGTCTCCTTTGCTCAGATCTGTTGTGGTCCGTCATCGATGGCTTGATGTTGCCTTGGGTTTCAACTATAGATCTATTAGGTTTAGGTCTGGCTCCTTTAAGGATGCTTAGTTTTATCTTCTTTGTATGTTTTATGTACTTTATGTACTTTTGTCAAGCTACACCTTCATATGGTTGTGTCTACCAAAAGCTCACTATGGTGATTCCTCCCACCCTTGTATGGTGTTGCTGTAGTCTGTCACAACTATTATGGTGTATGTCTTGTTTTGGCTTAACTTGTTACCTTGTGTATTTTGTTTGGCAAGTCGGTTTCGATTTTGCCCATTATGTTCGATGTAACTTGTTGTGTTCAAATTACCTCCATTTGTGAGAAGTGAAATGAAATCTCTGTTCAAGAGAGAGAGAGAGAGAGAGAGAGAGAGAGAGAGAGAGAGAGAGAGAGAGAGAGAGGTTGTTGTATTGTCTGATATAAGTCAAGACAAAGTAGTATTGTCCGATATCTGTTAAGTCTTAGTTTGTTAGTTGTATTATGATTTGATCCTGTTCAAGTCAGTTTGTTTTATGATTGTAATCAGTTTTGATTCTAATATATTCCATCTTTGCACCAAAAAAATAAAAAATAAATAAAAAATAAAAAATAAAAATAGTATACTTTGGTTTAGCTTAATCGATAAAGTACAATCAAAGATCTAATAAACTAAAGATATAGTAAAAAGATATAGTAGAAAAGAATAGGAACTATATTGTATTTGAAGTTTAGTTGGATGATATGTATGTAGTCATTGAAGTATGATCTACCGGAGGGTATAGCCGCATAGCGGCCATTTAGTAAAAAATAATGAGTGATAAAATTTAGAGTTCACGTACGAAAGAAAAAAGTTTTGAAGGGGATATGTGATATTCATTTTCTATTTGTTCACATTTAGTTTTCGAATTGTCTTAAATTAATTAATTTTTTTTATCTATACTATATATAAAGAAAAATTCATATTTTTAAAAGTGAAAAATTAAGAAAACTATATATAGAAACTATAAAATTTTATTATCATTTTTGTTTATAACTCATAACCAATATTATTTTCATTCACTTTAAATTTTGTTTAATCCTCAAATTCTTAAGCTCTTATTATTTTTAGTTTATAACCCATAAAGTTTTTTTTATTACTATAATTATTTGTGATAAAATCTTGTTACTTTGCACGGATATTCATCTGCCACTAGAAATAAATAGAGAAGTTTAATCAAGTTTACCATGTTACTTTTTTCTATTGTTAAAATTTTGAAAAAAAGAAACTAATTAATTGATTTTTTTATTTTTTCGAAAGTCAATAAGTTTAAGATAGAAGAGTAAATGATTGAAAGAGCAAAAGAGTAAAGACATTTATTTTGATTTTTCAATTAAGAAAGAAAACGGATCACATTTTTGTAGAAACAAATTATACGAGTAACACTCACACTAAAAAAGGGGATAAATAGTGGGAATAAGATTTACACTGTTTGACCTGCGTTGACTTAGTTATGATTAAAAAAAAGAAAAAGAAAACAGAAATGATTGAAAGTCAATAAGTTTAAGATAGAAGAGTAAATGATTGAAAGAGCAAAAGAGTAAAGACAATTATTTTGATTTTTCAATTAAGAAAGAAAACGGATCACATTTTTGTAAAAACAAATTAAACGAGTAACACTCACACTAAAAAAGGGGATAAATAGTGGTAATAAGATTTACACTGTTTGACCTGCGTTGACTTAGTTATGATTAAAAAAAAGAAAAAGAAAACAGAAATCCACATGTGCATGAGTAAAAACCGGAACGGAAAGGAAGTTAGGGGGTGTTTCTTTTTTTCTGTTAGTAGAAGGAAGTGTGAGGTCCATCTATTTAATATTATTTGTTTTGTAAGTGGGGTCCATTTTCCCCTTATTTGGTCTATCCCCATATGAGTAGTATAAGGGAGACTCTCTCCATCCAGACCCATTAACAGCCATGGGTCCCATATGGGCCCCACACATCCGTTAGCTAACAGAAAAAACAAACACCCCCTTAGAGATATTTGCATGAAAAAAAAAAAAAAAAAAAAAAAAAAAAAGCTCAAGAAGCATCAAAATTTCACTGCAACAACTTTTCGATCATCGAAATGGCTTCTGCACTTTTTCGTATCAGCTTATCAGTGATTGCAGCTCGTTCTAACCTCTTCACACATGTTGTTCGTCACTCATCCCTTCCTTCTTTCACTCCGGCGGTCCTCGTTCGGCCTTGCTCCCTCAGTAGTTTCGGTGTCACATTCCGTCAACCTCCATCATCAGTTCGTAGTTACACTCATATGACATCACCACTTTCTCTGTTACACTCACCGACCACGACAGGAGGTGCATCATTTTCAGGTCACATGTTACTCTATTTCTTGATTATATATCATATCAAGTTAATAAGTACGTTTTGATCAATGTGTTAACTTGAAAATAATCGTTTTCATGATCATGTATGTATTAGCCAATAATTGAGTCAAGTTTTGAATAATATAATGTGTTAACTTATCATTTACGTACATGCATGGTTGTGTATATATATGTTGAAATTTCTTCATAATGATGTGTTGTCTCAGCATAATTGTTGATTAAGATTGCGATATTTACTTCACGTATTATAACCAATATAATTTCTTAACTATCAGATGATATTTGTTTAGTTTAAATTATCTTAACTATTTATATGCTTCATGTATTGGCCGAAACTCATTCATCTTTATGTTAATATTTTGGGATAATGATATGTTTTCTTAGTATAATTGTTGTCGTGCTTCACGTATTTGCCAAAAATCTTTCATAATCATGTCAATTTGTGATAATTATGTGTTTAGTGACATGAATACTGTTTTACTTTGCACATGTGCCAATATTCTCCATAATCATGTTTAGTTTGGGATAACATGTGTTCAATTAGCATAATTGTTGTTGTGCTTCACCTATTCCTTCATAATCATGTCAATTTTGCGATATTTATGTACTCAGGAACATAATCGTTGTTTTACTTAATGTATCTTCCAACATTGCTTTATAGTATGTTACATTTGGGATGATATGTGCTTTTTTGGCATAACTGTTTGATTTTAATAGAGGACATTCTTCGTATACATGTGTAAGGGGTGTTTGGACAAGCTTATCAAGGTTTCTTAGGTCGAGATAATCACTTAAAGAGGTGTTTGGCTAAGCTTATTTAGGGAGCTTAATAGTTTATTGTATTCTCACAAGGCTATAAAGCTTTATAAGGTGTTTTGATAAATTGATTATAAATAGCATAACGCTTTCCTATTTTTATTTATTTATTTATTTTTTCTTTCTGGGAGAAATAAGCTTAACTTATTCGCTTGAATCTTTTTAAAGGATGCATGCTATTAAGCCTAAGCTTACCCAGACACCCTTTCATTGTCATGTTTTATTAATAGTAGTAGAGTTGGTATGGTTGTTTTGTCCTCATAATAATGATCTGCCTCACAATTATGTGTTTTATTTTTGCAAACAAAATTATACTGTTTCTAGGTATTATTAATTTACAGTTGCTGATATTAAAAGGCGTTTCTTTAGATTTTATGGCTAAAAGCTTTCACCCTATCATTCAATCTATTTGTTTTTAATTTGTTGTCAATATATGCATTTGACCTCTGAATTTGGGATGCTCTTTAGTTTTGGAATCATTAATCTTCTTTGTTCTTAATATGTTGTCAAGATATGCATTTGACCTCTGAATTTGGGATGTTGTTTAGTTTTGGTTTCTGAATTACTTATTCTATTAAGAACATAAAAGAAATGTCACTTGATTTTACTCAAAATATATGTATGTATAGTATGTAGTTATCCTATAAAGTATATGTATTTAAGATCTATTAGTTGGCTAATTGACGTGGGCTCGTGTATTAGGATTTCTGAAGCTTTGAGATTTGACTCAGTGTTCCGTTGTTGCAGGTTATGTTGGCTCAACACGTTCCATGAACATTCTTAGAAGTCATCCTCCAACTCCAAATGAGAACGACTAGTTGCACAGTTGAACATGCTGAAGAATTGAATCAGTGGAAAGGTATAGCTCTAAATTACTAACTTTAGAACTGATTTTCGTTTTCTTCAGATTTTCTTCACCGTAATGGTTTGAAACTTGACATTTCCGGTCCTGATCTAGAGAAGTTCATCCACAAAATTTTATCCCACATCACAGGTGATACTGAATTGCCTTAAACTTGTTTTGGTGGCATATATCAGTTTCAAAAGAAACTAAATATTTTTGGTTTTTTTCAGGATCAGATGAATCTGATGATAAAGTCTATTGGATTTTGTATAATTACTTACGAGATATAGACCCTTCAGTCTCAGAGTATATAATAAAAATATATTCTCTAACAAGGCTAGAGATGATAATTGATGTAAGCTGTTTTGGCCAAGAGCATCTCCAGGTAGTTGTTAACCAAGGGATGCTACTTATTGATGGAAAAACAAACGATATAATGGGGGAGACTAAAACCATCACTAAGAAGATACCAATTGTTGAGCCTGGAGATATGATTGCATATGATCCTGAGAAGGTGAGGGCTGAAACCTTAACAAGCCAACTTCGAGTGGTGTTCCCTTTTGAGAAGTTTCAGGACCAGAAGAAGGTAGAAGAGAAGTTTACAGTTAATTGGATTGAGAAGGGACGAATAGTAAAAAGATTTACAATGTTTGACTTGATTTTGTATGTGACTAAAAAGATTTACAATGTTTGAAATTTTGATTGTGTTTATATGTGAGTTAAAAGCAAAATGTCACCGCTTTAAGTTTGGTTATTAGATAACTTTTGGGTGGATTATCGTTCCTTTGTATAAATCTGGCAATTTGATTGTATTTGGATGTTATTGTTGACTTTTGTTTTAATTGCCAAGAGCCTTTGAATTTGATTTTTAGATTACTTTCGGATGATTTGTCAACGTTTATGCAATAGTTAACACGACATATGCAAACAAAACATGCATTTGTGTTAACTAGAATTTCATTAGTTAACAACATTGGGACCATTTTCACTAACAAAAACTAAGCTAATAAGATAAACACAAACGCATTAGTTCTCAAGTCTCAACCACATAAGCTTGTTGGAAACACAAGCGCCTTTTAGGCTTATATTAGATGAAGAGAGGAATACGTAGAGAGCTTTTACAATGTAACTTTATTGCCTAACTTTTCTTCCTACAAATGTTTACATCCATCACATATTTATACTAGTCCATGGAAGGTTCTAGAACCGAGATACTTTCATGGATCTCTAGATAATTCCGACTTCACACTTTTCTATGATCTAGATATTTCTTGCTAGATATTTCTAGCATACTTAACTACAATCTTCTACACACTTATATCATAGATATTTTACATAGATATTTTCTATGATCATTCTTCGACTTTCTAAAAACTTCTTGATCATGGGCTCAGGATTTCATATTGATAGTCCAATCTTTATTGGACAAAATCAAGTTTATGATCCAACAAAGCTAACAGCATCATTTTAAGCACATATAACAACCAACATGCTATACTACAACTATTTGCAAGCCAAATACCACAACATCAAGCAATGTAGTCGCCATAAACATCAACGACATTGATGCAACAATTACTTTCAAAATAAACACATCAGTTTGGTTTCGCCGTACGAATAGTTATGATCAGGCCTCCATCTTTTTTCTCTATCTTCAACACCAAGATGAGCAAAAGAACCAAAGAACCGGACCGGACCGAGAACTGGACCAGAACCATGAAGAACCGAACTAGAACCAGAACCAATGGTTCCAGTTCCAGTTCCAGTTCTCGATTTTAAGATTTTTCGATTCTTGGGTTGGTTCGGTTCCACCGGTTCTCGGTTCCAGAACCAATGAACCAATAATTACAAAAATATGTAATTCTTTTACTTACGACAAAATATCAAATCGTATGTAGCATTAAAAAAAACCCTAGTACCTTACTTTTAAAAAATTCAAGCCAGACACTCTAAACCCTAATCTTTAATTCACTGAAACATTCACAAATCAATAATTAATCTAAACCTAATAACATTCAAATATCATTTAACATTCAAAACTCACATAAACAACTATCATCATTATCAAAACAATAGAAGTAAGTTTTATATTTTATTTTTATTTGCATTCGATTAGCTTTTAGATGTTTATCATACTAATATTTGCCAGCATTTTTATTAATACTTTGTTTATTATATATGATCATCACGTAGCCACATTTTAAACTAGACAAATATAGAAAAATGATTGTTGATCGTTAAGTTAATTACCTATGTTGTTAAAGAGTTTATTATTTTTTTTTATTAGCTTAATTCATTGATGCATGAAGGGTTTTTTTTTTTTTTTTTTTTTTTTTTTTTTTTTTTTTTTTTTCATATAAAAGCGATTCCTACTGGGTAGACCCAAAAGAACCGGAACCAAAAACTATATTCGGTTCGGTTCTTGGTTCCTAATTTTTACAAAATTTGGTTCTTGGATCCACCGGTTCCGGTTCTAGACCCATGCTCATCTCTACTGAGTTCAACGTGTTTTCGTAGATTTTATCCACAGGTAAATTAATCCTACTATAGCACGTTTTCCAAAATTCCTTAGCATCCATATTCGGTTTGATAAAAAGAGTTTTGTTACGTGGATCTAATATTGTTTCAAGGTCATGATATTCATTTTTAACCCAATTACCAAAGCCTAAATCTAGGAATATATGTAGGCCTTCTTCGGCCTTTCTTTATTTTCTCGATTTCAAGGATATTTAACGATATGTTCATCCCGTCGCTAATATCATCACTGATATGTAAACCCCAAGGCATTCATCTGAAAGTGTGGCACTGAGTGTATGAGGTACCCTTTCTAATAGACGGGTGAGCATAGAACTTGGTGCGAGTTTAACACCTACATCTTAAACCAACAAAAATAAAAGTTAAAATATACCTAATTAGAATGAGTTTATGCTTAGAGCTCTAGGTCAATGTTTTGAAACCCGGGTTTGGGATTGACCCGGCCGAGTCACCGGGTCAACCCGGTTAGACCCGGTTTTACGCACATTTCCAAAAATCGATTTTACGCACAAATATAAGTGAATAAACACCATAAGAAAGTCATATTAAACAAAAATAGCACCTTAATAATGACAAATAAATAAAAAAGAGTCAAAATTTAAATTTAAAAAAAAAAAAGTGAGAAAATCCAAACCCGGCCGGGTTTCAAAACCCGGGTTGAACCGGGTCACTCAAAACCCGGCGGGTCACACCGGTTGACCCGGTTTTAGAAATCCGGGTTGTTTTGACCCGTTTTTTGACCGGGTTCCGGTCCAACCGGTTCGACCGGCCGGGTCGACCCGGGTTTCAAAACCTTGCTCTAGGTATGGAACGGTGTCATCCACTCACGTTAGTACACCATCAAGAGTAACGGCGAGCCACATTTTTTGTACGCATAACACTTAAAACCGGACCCCCACACCCAAAACACACACATGACTTTGAGAAGGCTGTGGGTGACATTCATTGTCAGTGACACAGAGAATAACGCTAGCATAGCTAGAGCTTTTATAGCTAATTCGGAAACGAAACTATAAGATACTTTATAAAAGTTAACAAACAATAGGCCAAGAAAAAAAATACTAGCTACAAACGATGCTATACTAAAACAACGTAGATTAGATGGAATTGACAGACGAATCAAGGCAAAGGTGGATTTGGTGAAACCCATAGTGGTATTCGAGGGTATGCGAGGTGTGCTATCGCACAGGGCCTCAAATTTTTAGAGACCTCAAAATATATATCCCTTTATATAGTTGTGGCTTCAAAATTCGTTTTTAACCTCAAAATGTTGACGATATATGAAATTTTGTTTTAAATATGTGTTAAACTTTACTTCAAGTGGGTGATAGTGATTAAAAACTCATAAAATTAAAACTAATCGTTACAATATATTTCTAATTGTCATCTTTAGTTATCATATAAGTGGTTTTGCACAAGGCCTCCGTTGAAACCAACGAGACATTTCGCAACAAAAGACGAAGTCATCTCGATTGTTTGATAACAATTAAGTAAAAATAATATAATCAACAAGCAATTGTTGTTGTTTTTGTTTATATGGCAACGAATTTTCTTTTGGGACTTAAATATGACTTTCTTGTCTTTCATTCTCCTACTCAAACACTTATTGATGTAGCGTTTGGTTTATTAAAATTGAATTAAAAAAAAAATATTAAATAATTTAGACAAAACTAACTAAATATCTATGTATAACGACAAATTTTATAAAGTCAAATAATTTTAGTTGCGATATTGTGATTAACTATATTGTGTAATGTTTATACACACAATATCATCAATATTAGTTGGAGTATTCATCCTATTCACCTTCTTCTCCAATTTTATTTATTTATTTATTTATTGGTAAAACTTAAAAATGAGTAATATATTATATACCCAAAGTACCCTTTTAAGTTTAAAATATCAAACTATTGATTAGCTTCCCACCAAAAAACCTTTGACTTATGGATCACATTATCCTTTTTTTTTTTTGTTAAAGGGGAGTAATCCTGCACCCTGGTAAATAGATTAACAAAAAAAAAAAACGTTTAAGTACAAATGGAATATGGCTGAAATACCATATTAACCTCAAGCTAAAAAGCTTGATAACTTCCTAACTCTAGTGCTTAAGACAAGCCAAAAGCACTAACAAAACTAGAAACAAAAACGCATCTAGAAATAAACAAAAAACATCTAGCCAGCAGAAAACGTGCGAGATGAACTTGCCCCCATATTAGCATATAGATTGGCCGATTCATCAGACACCATTTCCACTTTTCCTTCATCATCCATCACCAATGCAACATACGGATTAGATGTAGACATGTTAACTTCCTTAGAAGCGTTACTAGTAGACTTCAACTGAGACAGTGATGTATGTGCAGTACCCATAGTATTTGCACCCTTCTTAGGTTCACTAGTAGTTGTTTTAGGAACAGGTTTGAACTGTTTAACCGAAGTACCAACATAAGGATTCCCATTAGCAGCCTTTGCTTTACCCTTCTTCTTTTTCTTCTTACCCACCTTTTGAAAACCATCAATATCCAATTCCACTGTAGGAGTAGTAACATGAGAAGTAGATACAGTAGAAGGGCTAATCACCTGTGTAGGAGGCCTCACCACCTTTTCAGAACATTGATATTGAGTATGACCAAATATTTTGCATAAATTGCACCTGGGGGGCCTCCATTCATATTCAACACGTATGCTCTCTTTAATAAAACCCTCCCCCGTAAGTGAAGGGAACCCAATGGTCACAGTATCCAGAAGGTCAGAGTGAGAGTCAACCTCAATAAGACATCTAGCAAAACTACTCCTACCCCATGAATCCATGCACATAGAGGTAGTATATGAATCAAGCATAACAAGCTTACCAATGAAACTGGAGATCAATCGAATACCCTCCTCTTCAAAGACTTGAAGAGGAACATCATGCAATTTCACCCAAATCGGAACACTAGTTAACTCTTCCTTACGCAGACAAGTATCCAAAGACCATTTCTTGAGAATAATTGGAGATTTGCGTATCATCCAAGGGCCTCCTTCCAAGAAAGCTTCTAGACCAACCAGTGTATCAAATTTAAAGAAAAAGAAACCTTTGGAATTCATCATAATCATTTTAAGACCATGTTTCACCCAATTACTCCTAGCATAGTATTCAACCACAGGATACGCCATCCTTTTCCCAATAAAGTAGCCATATAAGGTATGTTCCAAACGAGAACTAACCTTTTCCACCACTTTACGAGGAATAGAGATATCAACACCTACACATTCTGATGCAACAATGGGAGTATCTTGAGGTTCAACAGCCTCTAACTCGAATAACAGACTCCTAATATCAGCAATTACCTTATCTTTAATGTTACCATCCACATCAGCCCACATAGGATATTTACCCTCTTCAAGACCTGTAATGAAATCATCAATATCCTTAATAGTTTTAATCGACACACCCAAGAGGGCATGTACATAATCAACACCAGAGATAGCATTAGGACCATCAATAGCAACATCAGTAGCATGTAAACCATCTTCATGAACATGAAAACCCTTAACCATAAGGTCAGAATTTCCCACAGACATAGATACACTACTTGGTTCAGAATTATCTTGTTGTCGGATAGAAGTATCCTTCCCGCGACCTGGTCGAGGACGTCGCATAGTTGCCTTAGACATATCACGTATGTCATCCACATTATTCATCTCTCCTAATCGTTCCATTACATCAGCCAATACAAATAAAATACGAAGTTACTAGGTAAAAACCTCAACGAAGCAAATAAACCAGAAACAAGCCAATCGTAGGCTGATAATTAAACCCTAGTTGCCTAGGGTTTATAAGAATTTAGCATAATAAATCAACCCATACTTTGCTGCTTGATGATAATGAATAATTAACAAAACTGCAGCAGATCAGAAACCTACCAAAAAACCCTAACGAGCGATTAAGACAAACCCTAAAAAGAAATCAGATCGATCGCTAAAGGATCGAGCAGCAGATCGATTTATGGTTTTAAAAATCCTAAAAACCCTAAGTAACCGACTCCCAAAGAAACAGCCTAAGCGTTTAGAATCTAGCAACAATGATGAAGAAATTAATGAAAAACAAACGTTTAAACAATAATTTAAAACAGATCGTTGCAAGAATTAGAGGGTTAGGGAATGTTTTATTGATGATCGATTAGATAGGAGATAGGAAAAAAATCGCCATAGGGAGGAGAGTTGGGATCACATTATCCTTGACTTTCGTAAGTCAACAACACATGCACAAAAGATGGATTGTTGACTTTCCTAAATCAAATAAATTAACCCTTCAACAATTAAACACTATGACTAACACATAATTCTTATACGAAAACCAAAATGAAAAAACATATACTTGGAAACCAAAAAGTTAGTTGCATTGTCATTCATCACTCAATATTACATTAACGATCACCACTAAAAAGACTAAACTCATACATCCACAACCATTACCAACTAACAACAACTATTAGCAACTAACAACAACTCACAAGATGTTTGATCACAAAACATGTCACATTGTAAATTAAAGATACAACCCAACTGATGATGAAATATTTCTTCAACACAGTTCGTCAATCGCATAAAGCACATCTCCAAGATCATTATGTGACCTCAACACACCAGGGATAATCTCAACTGACTTTCAACACATCGGCTGATCCACCCACCCAAAAAAGTTACAGCTTGAATTATGAAAACCCACAATCGTGTAAATAAACGAACACATGCATATTAACAAAACTTGATATATATTTTTCTAACTAATCAAACTTGCAAATGTAGGACACCTATAGAAACGCCAACCCGGATTCCTATCAGTTTAGGAAGTTTGATCACGACTAGCCTACCACATGCACCCACCACCATTTTTGTAATATATGTTTTTCGAAGTTTTGATATGGAAAAAAAGAAAAGTACAATTGTGTAAATATAGAGATGGAGGATCAGTTGGGAAACAAGAAAATATAATCGTGTGGAAGGAAGTTAAGGTTCAAACAGTAGCATTTGCGCATTTACAAAAAAGTTCATTGTGTGTAAGTGAGGGCAAAAGTAACTGGCGTTATGTATAACGGAGGTGTTAGGACTAAACACGAGTGAAAATCAAACCATGGAGACTAAACATGAGAAAACCCTTGAACGGAGGACGAGACGTAGAAACGATGCTAACTTTGGGGACCAACGGTGTACTTTATCCTAATACTATTAAACAAGGGTTTTCTATGATGTCATTTTCTATACATGTTGAAATATAAAGCCAATCTTATTGACTTCCGATTAATAACAAGTTGAGGATCAGTTATGCCAAGTTTTTATTCTAACATAACTTTGGTGTTTGGGTGTAATTTCAGTTGTGCAGGGAGAAAAATGTAACTTGATAGGCTATAGAAAATTTAAAATTGTGCTACGCTTTCAGATCATTGTTTACGCCTCTTTGTTTTCTTCATATTATCTTTTAATCTTTTGTTTTTTCTATAACAAAGAGCTTATAACATAATACGAAAACATCGTTTCTTATGACATGGTGTTATAGGTACATTCGGGGTCATACTTTTTTTCCCTTAAAATTTTTTTAATTATTCTTTATGAAAGCTTTAAACTAAAACAACATAATAAAATAAGGGAAAATGACAAAATATCCATTTTTACTAAAAGACTTAACAAAATATCCAATTTTTATCGAAAACCAAAATACCTACAAAATTCACAAGGTTTGCGATTTTTATTTATTTATTTATTTATTTATTTATTTTTAAACTTTTGCAATGTTTAACCTGCAAAGTCAAACCTTGCGAAGTTTTGAAAATGGCTCTTTTCCCCTTTGTTTTCACACTTAGCTCAAAACATGAAAGTTGTAGATATCCATTTTCTCATTTAATAGATTTTTGAATAACCTAAAGAGGAGTTCGTATGAGAAAATTATGGCCAAAATACCACAACACCTTTTCTCGTTTAGTCATTGTGGTATTTTGGCCATAACTTTCTCATATGAACTTTTTATTTATTTATTATTTTATTTTATTTTATTTTATTTTTTTGTGATTCAAAAAGATTCTTGACGAGAAAAGATGGATCTACAACTTTTATATTTTGAGCTAAACGTGAAAACCCGAAGAAAAAGGGAAACATTTCCAAAAATTCGCAAGGTTTGCCAAATTTTTAGAAGAATTCGCAATGTTTGACCTCGCAAAGTCAAACCTTGCGAATGTTTGCAAATTGCTCCCTTTTCCTTCGGTTTTCACGCTTAGCTCAAAAGTGAAATTTGCAAATCTCTCTTTTCTCATTTGTTGGCTTTTTAAATCACCCAATAAGGTGTTTGTATGTGAAGGTTATGGCCAAATACTATAACAACTTTTTCTCATTTAGTTGCTGTTATATTTTGGCCATAAATTACTCATACGAACTTGTTTTTGCATGATTCAAGATGCCACTTGACAAGAAAATAGAGATCTATAACTTTCGTATTTTGAGTTAAGCGTGAAAACAGAAGAAAAATGAAGCATTTTCCAAAAATTCGCAAGGTTTAAAAAAATCGCAAAATTTGACATCGCAAAGTCAAACCATGCGAATTTGTTCAAAAAATTCACAAACCTTGCGGATTTTGTGGGTATTTCAGTTTTTGTTTTTTTTTTTTTTGTTTTTGTTTTTTTGTTTTTTTTTTTTGTTTTTTGTTTTTTGTTTTTTTGTTTTTTGATAAAAATTAGGTATTTGTTAAGTATATTGATAAAAATGGGTATTTTGTCATTTTTTCATAAAATAAAAAGTTACCTAATACTTAGTTCAAATAAAGTACTACACTTAAATAAAATTTTATACATTAAAAACAGTGTAAATGTAATAAAAAATTTGTAGTGACAATGAAGTCATATCCTTAAGGCATTCATAATGGGAGTTCCAAATAAAAGCATTTATGTTTTAACCAAAGTGATCTTCTTGGTTCATATGTATGTATCATGAAGAGGTCTAAGAATTGGGTTAATATAAAAAAATGTTACTAAAGTTTGAACAAAAAAAATTCACCTAAGTTACTTTCTTGGTTTTAACCTATTAGTACAAGTTAAATTCCTATGTGGCAGTGGTTAATTTTTGAGTTAATATACAAAGAAGTTACTAAAGTTTGAGAAAAAGTTTTTCTAAGTTACTAAAGTTTCAAAACTGTCATATAAGTTACTCAAGTTCATGGTTTTATTAAATGGGTTACTCAACGTCTAAAATATTGCACTTTAGTTACTCCCAAGGTGGACAACTAGTTTGCTCAAGAGGTGGACTATGTCCTTTCTGTTTGTTGGGCATTGTAAGTTCTTCTAGATCCAAGCTACACTTTGCTAGCTTTTCATAAATATGTGTCATGTGTGATGTTTCCCAAGCAAATGTGTCAAAGCATATTGCTTAGAGATTAACAAGTTGCTTCCTTACATGGGGTGGAAGATACACTCTGATTGTGACAGGTTGATTTGGGATGTCAGTGTTGATGATGAAACTTTCCTCATAGTAACATGTTGTACTCAGATTTTGACTTAACGATATTAAATTCTAGCATGATTGTCCTTGACAGTGGGTGTGTCCCGACTGTAAGCTCCAAATCTATTTTGCCCTCAGGGTAAGTTCTCTTGCCTGAAAAACCTATTAGTGGTGTGATTAATGGCCTGAGACGACTCATGATGTGCTCTGGAACTGAGTGAAAGAATGCTCGAACATTATGTCAACTGAGCTACCTCCATCCATGTACACCCTTCTTACTTTGTATGAGGATATTTTTCTGTGATAACAATCGAGTCTAATGATGGAATGAAAGTGTCCCATGAGATATACAAAGAAGTTACTAAAGTTTGAGAAAAAGTTATGTTAAGTTACTAAAGTTTCAAAATCGTTAAAGTGGACATGGGATACAGGCTATCAAACGGTTTCCCACCTTGGAAGTAGCTAGAATGTAATATTTTTAAAGGTTAAGTAATCCATTTAATAAATTCATGAACTTGAGTAACTTAGATGACAACTTTGAAACTTTGGTAATTTAGGAGAACTTTTTCTCAAACTTTAGTAACTTCTTTGTATATTAACCTTTAAGAATTTAAACCTTTTTTTTTTATTATTTAATGCGTGAGTAATTGTTAGTATTTTATAAATTTGAAAAGGCTTATATGTATAATAGAATAAGAACTCATTTACATACAAAAAGATCGTACTTATTATGGGATAAATCTCTGCGACTCATTTCTTTATGACTAAAATGGAGGAGATTTAACAATATTTTCAATTAAATATACAATGACACCCATTTTTGAAAAGTTAAATATCTTATAAATCGCTAATCGTTATACAAAATAAAATATGCCGTCGCGACAGTCATTTTGTTTTCTTTTTATAAATGGGCTCTTTCATATACGTTCGACGAAGTTTTTTTTTCTCGTGTTTTCATGTTTTTTCCAATTAATATGACGTATCACATGTGATTTAACACAAATATGAACATACGGACATTAAACAATTGTAGTAAAATTGGCATAAGTATTTGTGTATAAATCAAAAAGTTTCGTTTTTTGCATTAAAAAACATAAATTATTGGCTTTCCGATCATATTTCACATGTGATTTTTTATGCAAGTTTCAACAAAGAATAAAAAGAAGAAAAATGACAATGTCGAAAGTATATATCAAAGTACTTATCTATTGAAAGATAATTAAATGTTTTTCGCGATGATATGATTTTTTTGCTTAACGGTTAACGGTTTAAAACGAGCGGGGTACCCCGCGCGTTGCTGCGGATATGTTGTGGTTAATATAAATTTGAAATAAAACGTTTGAAAAAAATTATTGCTGAAATGTTGTGGTTAATCTAAACTCGAAATAAAACGATTGAAAAAAAAATTATTTTTGTTATTAACGACTAAATTTGCAAAAGATTGATAAACGTAAGTACTATTTTTTTTAAGTTAGTCTTTTGAGACTAACTTTGAAATTAAAAATTAACCTAAGGTGGTCTAAAAAAAAAAAAAAAAAAAACGAATGAACAGTAACATGCTACAGTACCCCCGACTCACAAAACCACTGTTTCGTCCACTGTAGCAAGCACTGTAGTATATATAATAATATATTTTGAATAAGATAATTAAAGTGGGTTTGTTATCCCTAGCTATACTACATATGATGCATGAAGATTGCTGGAATTATTGAAAATTCAACAACTTGAAATTACTAATTTATTCTTGATGATTAATAAAATATTTATTGCCAAAATGATTTGATTTTTTTCCATAATTATCATATCTGCCATATAGTTAAACTACATAGACAAATTACAACACCCTAATTTTCCTTTTTGGGAGAAAACCAATATTACAAATTACAAATCACATTCTAACTAAAAACAAACTCACTCCAATTTAAAGCTATATAAATAGGATTACACATATATTTCTTGCGTGTCAAAATATAAGTCTACTTTGCTAAATTTGGTTGTCCTAAAATTAATGTACGCCTTCAATTACATCCAATTAAAATGCTTATAAGTGGGTGAAAAAGAAATTTTATTGGTTAATAGTGAAAGAGGTCACTTTTATTAAACTTTGTGAAATATAAAAGTGAACATTTAATTTGAGGCGGAAGGAGTACCACTTTAGTGCCTACAGAAAAAATCTTCAGTTTCATTTTGTATAATTTGGTAAACCAAAGAAAAGTTTGTTAATCCCTATGAGTTAAAGTTATTATAATATAGAATTTTCGGGATCTATAATGTTTTGTCATGGAAAACGTATAATAAAAATATTGCGCATTGAAAATTTATTTGTAGGATACCCGTCGTGGAATAAGCAATTGAAAATGAGAATTACGAAGAAAAGAACTCTTCTTTCTTTTCAAAACTCTCATTACCGCGGGTAGTATACCTTGCTAGTTTGATAAAAAGAATGGGATATCTAGGATTGATCTCTTAATATGAAAGAGAGAAAGTCATAATTATAAATCCTAGATGGAAAATATAAAACGGCTGTTGTTGGTGACATAGAAACAAAAGAACAACAACAAGAACCAGAACCTCTGCTACCAGTCATTTGCTTTGCTAGCTGACTATAATACTACTCATATTATTTTTAATTACTTGTTATCAACAGTCGAGATGGCTTCATCTTTTGTTGCCAAACGGCTCGTTGGTTTCACCAGATCCTCCTTTGCCCCGATCCCTTCATCAATTTCATCTCATAGACGTTGCTTTACTACTGACTCTCCCTCCCCCTGGTATATTCTCTTACTTTTCAGTCGTTATATATATAAATATATCTTGTAGAACAATTTGAAGTTGATTTCCGAATTGTTGGTTATATTTTTCATCATGATCCTCAGATGTATTTAATCAATCCTTTGGGAATAGGATATTGTTCGGCTTATTAACAGGTTTCCGCATACACTGTCTACGACTACAAATCAAGGCCAAAAGAATATATCCCTAGGTAAGGGACAAAATATATCCCTGAATATACAAGGAAAAACAAAAAAGAAGAAAACTGATGAAGGAAGCGTATGCGTATTCCTGGATATGGGATTTGAAAAGTGGGATGATTGCGAAGACAAAAATGTGGATACCATATTGGACAAGGAACACAAAGCTCTGTTCATCAAAGCGTACTTGCAAGAAGGCGAGATTCGTAGAAACTACACAGCACGGATTAATCTGCCACAGGAAAACATCTCTGACCCAGTTTACACCGAGATAAAAGATGGAGTGCTTATGCTAACTATTCCCAAAGTGATATCCGCCTAATGTATCTCAATCTATCATTAAGAATGGACAGACTATAATCTTATAAGATTCTTTTGTATTAGATTCATCTTTTCATATCCAAAGTTCAAAACACGGATAACTGGCGATCATTTTGAGCTGCATGTATCTCAATCTAGTTTGGGGGTGATGCTTTTTATTGCACAGGTTTATATTCATATGATGTGCGGGGTATGACATAGGATGGAGCCCCGGGACCAACCGCTGACGGTCAAGTCAGTGCTCTACTTCAAGCTTCAATATTGTTTCATTGTTGTGAAAACACTACTAAAATTGGGGCTTGTAGCCGAGGAATACTTTTAGCTACGACCAAATTCGTGGCTAAAAGCCACACAAAGTGACAAAATAGTTGGTTTTCAATATTTGACTTGGAAACTACTTCTAGCGACGACAACGTCGTGGTTAAAAAAGGTATGTCGTCGCTAAAAGCTCACAAACCTTGAATTTGACTTTCTTTTCTCGAACAAAAATGAACTTTAACTTTTCCATGACCAAGGTCTGTCACTAAAAGTATTAGTATTAATTTTATGATATTAGTTAAATTCAGAAAACAAATAAGAAATGCTAAAACTTTTAGCTACAACAAAAATCATGGCTAAAATTATTTAATATTTTTTATTTGTTTTCAATATTAAACTAAATTTTAATAAAATAATATTAAAACTTTTTGCTACGTCAAATGTCATGGCTATAGTTTTGAAACTAAATAATATTATACTTTTAGCCACGACTTGCTGAGGCAAAAAGTCTTAAGCCACGACTTTTGGTCTTTTAGGAATCTAACCTATCTATACTACTTATAATAGAGGAAACACTCTCTTTCCAAAAAATTCAGATGTACAAAAAATGATGCATGGTTTACAATATTTTAAAGCAAGCAATTTTCATAATTACAACAACCAAAGTATTGTGTACAACAAAAACTAGCATGAATCAAAATTAAGACCATTTTTCTTAGAATTATACATTAATAGCATTAAAAACACCCCTACACCCAATGTAACAATCATTTAAACATAATGTACAACACTCATTCTACATTAATAACATTAAAAACACCCCTACACCCAATATTACAATCATTTAAACACAATGTACAACCCTCATTCTACATTAATAACATTAAAAACACCCTACACCCAATATTACAATCATTTAAACACAATGTACAACCCTTATTCTACATTAATAGCATTAAAAACACCCCCTACACCCAATATTATAATCATTTAAACACAATGTACAACCCTCCATCTTAACCTAGACACGAACCTGTGACCAAGACTCGACTCAATAAAACTCGACTCGATACACAAGGCTGTGAGCTCAAGCTCACGGCATCCCTTGTTTTCGCGGCTCAATAACAAGACAACAACAAAAAGAAAGAAAATGATACCAAACAATTATTTAGCTTCATATTTATTAGTTTTAATCTTTATTTAATCAAAAACTCCTGAAAATTCATGTACTTATCCCCTACCGTCTAGAACCACAGGTATTAACAAAACGAGAGAGAGATGGTTTTGGTGATGAACTCGAGCTGTGGTGGTGTTAATTGTGGTGTTGGGAGGTGTTTCTTGGCACGTGATGTACGTCAAAATGATGGGAAGGTTTTAAGGAGTGTGGTGGTCGTGGCGGTGAGTTTAAGTGGCCGACGGTGGTGTTTGTTTGGCCGAAAAATGACTGGAGAAAAAGAAGAAATAGGGTGCGGCTGGTTTGAGAGAGAAAGTGTGTCAAACCCTAAGTGAGAGTATAATGAGGTTTATATATTAAAGTGTTTTGGACCGTGTGTGAACCCTATTGCACCCTTAGGGACTAAAATTGTAAATATATTCTAGGGTGGGAAGTGTAGTTTACCAAATCTTTTAGTATTTCATTTTCGAGGCAAATTCAGGTGTCGGAATGACTACCCGTGACATTTTTATTAATTCCATCAAAAAAATATTTCAGGGTAGCCGCCGCTGTAACACGCGGGTACCCTGCTAGTTTATAAATAATCCATTCTCATTGGTGTATGAAACTGCATAATGCATTTTATTTGATATTATTATTATTATTATTATTATTATTATTATTATTATTATTATTATTATTATTATTATTATTATTATGTTAATCGTTCCAACTTTCTATATATGATATAGAATATATCCCAGTTGCTAGATTATATGAATCCAATTCGATATAAATCCACACGAAGAAAACGGAATAAAACACGGGGTAAAAGGAATATCATTCTTCAACCAATGACCACAATCTCACTTCGGAATGGACTTTGGTAGTCAATCTAAGTTGAGATATCAAGTAGGGGTCCATTTGGCTATTCAGTCCATGGAAGCCTTGTTGGATCATTGACATGAAACTGTATTATTGTGACCGAGAAGCAACTTCAAATCTCTTCAAGTAGGCCAAAAGGATTTCACATGCCATTAACCCTTTAATTTACTATCACATTGAATCATGGAATACAAACAATTACCTTGATGTGCCTAGAACTCGCAAGATTTCACATAAAGGGGACATCTAAAATTGACAAAAAAGTTAAAGAATATATATCAACTAAATTAGCTATATACATCACTTGCATGCATGGCTTTTAGCCAAGGCCAGAAGGCAAACATTGATCATCTTGATTCTTGAAGTGCATATATTCCAATACATGTACATGTGTTGGATTAGTTGACTTTACTATAAAAGGAATGCAATAATGATCACTAAATCTTATAGAGTTTGTTTATAAAGTGTTTACAACCTTTTGTAACGAAAATACATGTCATTGACGTTGAACCCGAAAGATAAATTCTAAAAAGAATGAAAGGTAAATTAATGTTCATGTAGGTTTTTCTGATCGATCATAAAGATGAAGTGTTTGTTCACTAAGCAATCCAACTACTACACCAAGTGGGAACATGTAGATTTAGTGATTTAGCAGATCTGCATTCATATGCTAAGTTAGTAGAGTTTGCCAAATTTCATACATAACTTTTGAAGTATGACTTATGATGACAAAAAATGACTCAAAATGAGTGTTAATTAGAGGAGTTGCAGGCCAGCCTTTGGCTTACACTTAAACATCTCTCTAGTGATTGAATCAATCATGAAAACCTACATCAAGGATCTTCATACACGTATGTTCTTTCAAAAAAATGACAAAATGCTTTGACGTTACTTAGGATATAATGTAGCTAAGAAGCATCACCAACTCTGTAAAAACATGACAGAATACTTTGTGGATGACTTTACTAAAAGTCAATAATTGAGCCAGATATGTATAATCAGAATATTATACTGCAGATTCTACAAGTAAAAAGTGAAGAAAACACATGTTGTTAATGTTATTCATGTGGCTAATAAGTAGAATGTCATAGATGTATGAATACTTTAGTATAGTGGGTTTGAATGTGTTTCTGATGTGTCTGCCATGAAGTCCTGGGCACGTCTTTGACTTTCACAGTTTGACTTTTTTAAATAAGTTTTTGTGATCGATATATACATGACCTTTTTCACCATAAAAGAACTAGCATGCTTCCCCCGATACAAGGATACATACATATAGTATATACATTGGGGGTAAAAGAAGGATTCTGTACTAGTAGAAAACTATATCTATAAATTGCACATAAATGCGCATTGTAGAAGCAAGAGTAGTATAACAAACTATGATCTACCAATTTCGATGCAGCTACTTACATGAATTGAATTCTATCAATCATTCAAAAAGGCTTCACTGTAACGATTAACTAAATGGCACCCCACCTGATACTCCCTCCGTCCCAAATTTATTGTCCACTTTGAATTTTCAAAGTCAAACTACTTCAACTTTGACCTTAAATATATATTTTTTGTTATATAATGCTTGATGAAAAATTATACCATTGAAAAGTATACTTAAAACACAATCCATTTATATATTTTGCATCAAATATTATATAACACACACAAAAATATTCAAGGTCAAAGTTGAAGAAGAAAGACTAAAAAAGTCAATAATGGACAATAAATTTGGGACGGAGGGAGTATTTTATTTAATGTTTCAAGAACACATCAGTTCATGGAAGTCAACTCGTATGCAAAAGTTTTGACCATTGATTGAAAAACATTATTCCATTTACGCGGTGTTACATTCTCTTTTCCTTAAGTAGGCAAACAGAATGGGGTTCACTGAATATATTCTCCCAAATATGGTTTCTACTAGGAATACAAATTCAAGTGGTTTCGGTGATCGATTGTCATAGGCTATAAATAGTCAGTTTTACTAAACCAAGTAATGTACACCGAAATTGATAACATAATACGAATAGAGGTTCTTGTTTAGTAGCCAAGGATGACCTGCCTCATTACGTACTCTTCAAGGTGTTCGAAATTGACACCTTGTTTTGTTCGTTATAGGCGGTCATCCTTGGCAAACTTGACAGGCTCTTCTTGGCTCTTGCTCTTACAAGGTGATCTCTTCTTCTTTTCAAGAAGAGTAACATGAAGAGAATAGCACTCTAGCTTGTTAGATAGCCAAGGATGACTTGCCACATCCCACTTCTATGTGGTGGCAAACACACCGAGGTCTTTTTTCATAAACTATCAATATAGAAGCTTTAAAGAAAGAAAAAAAAATAAAACTGTGAGGAAATTTTTTGGTAAGTCCACTTTACATGTTATACGCAAATATTTTTGCGCTAATAAATTACTATCGGATATTCATATTTAGATTTTTATATCAACGATAACTAACACTTAAACAACAACAATACTACGTTTAGCTATTAGTTAAGTTAAATATGTTTCCCATAATAAAAAATAAAAGAAAAATCCAATATATTTTTTAGCTTTTAAATTTAGCATGTATTACACTGGTTTTAAACTAGTATTTATCAATGGGCTGCCTAAACATAATAGTTTCACTAATTAAGAAACTATATATTGTTGAGTACATATATGTTCTAAGTTATATCCTTGCGTATCATATTTATTAGTTTTGTCTTAAAATTCCATTTGTAATATCCAAGTTACCATATATGTGGTTGCTGTTGTTTGATTCTTAGGATTTTTAGTTGTTACTGTATTTTTATTTGATTGGGGATCGATGGTTTCTTCTTTATTTGTGAAATGTCTGCTGCTTGAAAATTTCTCAACAGATCCCTCACCATCCCGTTCTGTCCAACCATTGCATCTGATCGCCACGGATTTATTGCAAACCCGTCCCCATGGACGGACCCACAATGGTGCCGGTTGTTGCAAGGGCTACACCTTTTTTAGATGACAAAGTGCAAATTGTTTTTGAAAACTGTCATTTCTTGATATGTGTTACCCCGATAAATTCTTTTTGCTACTTTCATTTTTTATGATGCAAGTGTTGCTACTCTAGCAATTCTTTACGGTACACTTTTTATTTAGTCCAACATATAATTGTAAAGAAAGACAAAACCCAATAACTAGTAAACCCACCAAACAATAGTGTTGACTCAATTCTTCATCTGTTCCTCCCTATCCATACGATTCCTTTGATTTATACCTTATTAAAGCTTTCTTTAGTGTTACTTGTGGCAACCGCAACCGTGAAAATATATTTTTCGGTAATGAAATTGATAAAGACAAATCTCCGCAACAGAATGGGTGAAAATTATGTAAACGATGCTTTAATTTGTAACACAGAAAAATAACTTTTGCAAAGGTTACGAATGAAGACGTGATGAAGCGCTTTCAAGGCTCGAAACGTCGAAAAGGTCAATAATAATAGACAATGTATCTTATTTACTAGTTTTTCATTTTTACAATTTATATAATGTTTTTTTTTTTTTTTTTTTTTTTTTTTTTGGTACTTATGAAAAAAAAATTTGTGCAACACCCTCTCAAAAATCCTGGGTCCGTCCCATGGTAAGTTTGGTCCATAGTTTTTTGCGTTTATATATAATAAGTTTCTTCTAATTGTTGGTTCTTTCAGGTGAACTGCATAGATGGATATTTTGGGGCAATAGGGCTCGTGATACTACAATACTTGCTTCCTCATACACTGCGTAGGACGATAGAGACCGGTAAAGAAGGCGAAATATCCCTAAACATTCCCAGAAACGTAAAGAAGAAGGTGACCGATGAAGGTTTACGCGTATGCATAGATATGGAACTTGACAATTGGGATGATTATAAAGACACAAACATTAACGGCAAACTGAAGAGAAGCTTTTAACACAATACTCTCTTCATTATGGCCTATGTCCACAAACAAGACACTCGTAGTGACTATCGCGCCAAGGTTAATTTAGCGCCCGAGAAGATAAATGTTAGACCCGTTTCCTGGGTACTTGGACCACACCCTAGATGTAATGGACTAAGAGCCTTACGTGGTTGGTTAGTCAACAAATGTCGTGATGTGGTCAAACCCGATAGTCATAGTATTTCATAGTGTGGTTTTGGAAGTACTATGTGTCATAAGTAAGAGGGATAAGAAATTGAGGGACCTAAGTTGACAGAATCCTAAACTGGTACTTGAACCAACTTGTTCTAGTCTGCAGGGACTATTCTTGCCAAAACCTCAAACTAGCACTAGAACCAACTTGTTCTAGTACTAAGGATGAATGGTTACATGACTTAAAGGACTAATAATGTCATTAGGCCAAAGTTGTGGTGGCTTATATGTGAAGGAATTCCCAGACATTCTAAAATGTTCCAAGAAAGTGTGGTGTGTTCTTGTGTGTCGACATTAGAGCAAGAGAGAAGAGAGGGAAGGCTTAACATATGATCTTTTGATGAAAGAATTAGACTCCCAATTCAAGAGATAAAGCCCTAGTAATGATTCTATGCAAGTAAGTAATCACTATCTTGAGTTAATTTATGAATATTGAATTAGGGTTCATATGGAGTAATTGGGGATTTCATCATATGATTAAGATATGATCATATGATGATATATAAAGGATGATGAGTAAGTTATGGTGGGTTTTGTATAAAACTTTGTTTATGATTATTGATTGTTATGCTACTAGGTTTGGTAATGATGAAGGATGATGATGATGAATAGTGATGTTGTTGATGGTGATTTGGTATATTGATAGCTAGCTTGGAATGAAGGTAAGTAACTTGTACTAAAACATATGTTATATGTATGTTATCCATATGTGTATTATGATTATGATAGTGTAGCATATGGATTGAGTAATGAATGAAGACTATGTGGTATAGTGAATGTTATGGATTGAAGTAAGTGATCATGATGCTTATGTGCTAATATGTGTATGATATATGTTTTATGTCGGGTTACTAACTAAGCGAAAGCTTATGGTTTAGTTGTCTAACCATGTTTTGTAGGTTCATATATCATGGAGATTCTACGGTTTGGAGTATGAGTTAAGACTTGCTTATATGCGAAGTGTAGAAGGATTTGGTAAGATAGTAGGAGCTAGGTAGTATACCGAGCTCAAGTGTCATGTTTGTACCCCCGTGAGTCATTAATGTTTTGTAAAGTATGGTCAAGTGTCAAGTGTTTGAATTGGTGGTCAATTTGTAAGTTATAACATGGTTCATGTATTTTATATCATGGAGATTCTACGGTTTGGAGTATGAGTTAAGACTTGCTTATATGCGAAGTGTAGAAGGATTTGGTAAGATAGTAGGAGCTAGGTAGTATACCGAGCTCAAGTGTCATGTTTGTACCCCCGTGAGTCATTAATGTTTTGTAAAGTATGGTCAAGTGTCAAGTGTTTGAATTGGTGGTCAATTTGTAAGTTATAACATGGTTCATGTATTTTATGGTCAAGTTAAGGGAGTGTTTGGCATAAGCGTGTTTCTACCCATTTTGGGATGTAAACGGGTCATGTGTGTATGGTACAAGTTTAGGATGTTATGTTAATGATTTTGGTTAAGTTTTAGGTGTTATGGAAGTTGTATGTGACTCATGTCATGTAACGGGTCGAAACGGGTTTTGGCACAAAACCCGTCAATTTGTGAAGTATATTTTCGAGAGTCAAATGGTAAATGTTTTCACATGGAAATGAGCCCATGGATGTATTAAGTAAATCTGGAAAGTTTTCGTTAATTTTCGAGTCATAGAAGTTGTTTTTTTTTTTGAAAATGGGTCGAAAGATGATAAAAGGATTATGTAGATAAAGGGGTGTTTGGGTTAAGTGTGTTTTTACCCATTTTGGGTAGCAAACGGGTTGATTAATTATGTAAATAATTAAGTATGAAAGGTAAATGGCTTTGGGTGAGTTTGGTATGTAAATAAGGTGGTATGGGTTGTTTATTGTGTAAAAGGGTGAAATTTCGGTATGAAACATACCAAATTTCGGTTTCAATTTCGGTTTGAACAGTGGACAGATTTTGTCGGCTTTTGAAAAATCATATCTTTTAATCCGTAAGGAGTTATGGGTCGTGCCACCCGGCATTTCAAAGGTAATTGAGTCTAGTTTCATTTAAAAATAGCCCCAAGGTCTGATTGTGTACTGATTTTTGTCAGTTTATGAAAGAGTAACAGCAGGTCAGTTTTAGTTCAAGCGTTTCCGGGTAAAAAGTCAAAGTTTTCAAAGTAAGCGGGCACGGGGTGTTACAATAAACAACTCCAAGCCCATCAAGACCGAGATTAGAGATGGAGTGCTAATGGTAACTATTCCCAAGGTGCAATTGGACTAATAAAATCGACTAGACAAACTAATGTATTGTTTGGGTTATGTATTTCTAATTTTGGCAATTTGATGTTATTTTCGTATCAAGTAACTAAGTGACCATCTCCTAATCTCCTATATTTAATCGTTATTATAGTTAAATCTTCTAATGCATTCAAGATACTCAACCTAGCTGAATCTTTTTTATTTTGTTTAACGTGTCAATGTTTGTTAAGGTCATACAACTCATAAGCAACGGAAAACATATTTTTTCCATTTGACATCACTTTTCGCCAAAATGGAAACAAAGTTGTCAAAAGATAATGGTTTTTGATAATTTATAGTAGTAAAACATGGTTTTTAGGCAGTATAATTTATAATTCATAACTCCTACATTCAAAGGATCTTAAAAAAAGTGGAATGGGTCAAATGTGTCAATTCTATAGTCTTATGCACAAACAGAACCCAAGTCTATGAATGATAAGCAACTCAAAAAACATTGCTTAGATACAATTACATCACGTGCTATATAACGAAAGCCTACGATCCATCACGTAAATTCATACTTGTTAACTAATGATTATCCCTAGAAAACACCAGAACCTAAAGATTAAAACACATCCATATTCTCTTTGCCAGTCAAAGGGACACCACATTCACTTGAAAGTCAAAGAGAACACCGCATTCACTTGACTTTTTGACTGACAAAGAGAGTATAAATGAGCCAAAAGTAAACTACTGGGTCACATAGGTTGAGCCTTCAAGAGAGAGTTGGACCGGTTTGTGAGATATCGAGACTTGTGGGTTAAATTTATTGAGAATACTGTTTTGTGCATGTGATTTTAAGACTTGGTTCTTTTAATCATTGGATTTTGGTGCTTTCAAACTATCGGTATCATCTTTTTGACTCGTATTTTCTCCCTAAACAAGTCTTTCAATTCTGCATTTATAATATATTCTTGTGGACTTTGATGTTGAGCTCTTCCCTCCCAAACCTTGTACATCAACGAAGATTTCAAGTCCATGGGTTGAGTATCTATGACTTGAACACTTTGATGCTTCACTCCCTGATATTCTTCTTCAAAGGTATTCTTATTAGAGGATAAATAGGCCCAAGCCCGGTTTGTGGGTTTTGGGTATCTAGGTTTCAACATTACAAATAATGATCATTAATAAATCATACCTACGGGGTTTTAATGTTCTAACATGTTATCTGTTATCAAAGAAATAATAAAATAATACAGTCAGCAGTGGAGTTTTAGAACAAGATCCATATTCAGAAGTTGTTAAGAAAGTTGATGGATTTCATTCGGCCGCTCAAATCTGCCTAAGTCTTGCTGTTGCTTTTTGTATTGCTATTGGATACTTATGGGTTTTCGATAGGTAACATGTAAGGCTTTCTAATTGGCATTACCGCATAAGCTTGGGGTTCACTGTTTTGGCGTTCCTAGTTTCCATTGTTTGTTGGATTGTGATCAAAAGTGCATACTTCAGTGGTTACCATTGACCAACTGGGTAAATCAATTGATACAGTCACCAATGGAGTTTTAGAACAAGATCCATATTCAGAAGTTGTTAAGAAAGTTGCTAGATTTCATTCGACCGCTCAAATCCATATTCAGAAGTTGTTGGATACTTATGGTTTTCGATAGGCAACATGTAAGGCTTTCTAATTGGCTTTACCGCATGGGCTTGGGCTTATTTATCCTCTAATAATTCTTCCCTAATGGAATACATTGTGTCGTCTGTAAAGAAAGAAGCAAACAATTAGTCTCTTATGTTATAACTTATAAGGTGTAAGATATTAAGATAAGTATACGCACCATTAAAAAATAACTACTTACTAGCACTTACGTCTTAAACTAAAACCTTTGTTAAGTTGTTTATGTAATATGACGAAGAACATAGAAAGAGTTAATGCTAGCAATATTTTTGAACAGTAACAGAGTTGATAATAAAGTTTGTTAAGTTTGCAAAGCTATACCCTTCAAAATGGTTTTGCTAGTGTTACTTAAGAACTGGTATGCTAGGCCACACAACTGTCCAACTGATCTAGTTATGGCCTTGTTGAACATTGCGTTAGCAATTTCTGGTAAAGATAAAAAGGCATTCTTTTTGTATTACTAATAATTAAACAATTAAACACTTTAGAGTTTTATACTTTCAACCGTGTTCAACTGGATATTTTTTAATTACTATTATTTCGAGTTAATTTCATAAATGGCCCCTGTGGTATGTTGGGTTTAACAAAAATAGTCCCTAAACTTTTTTTAACGGGTTTGGTCCCTATGATTGTGACCTGTAATCGGGTTTGCTCCTTGAGACTAACTGTCGTTAGTTTTTTCCGTTAACCAATGACCGTTTGCAACAAACATTTGCAACGTTAGTCCTTAATACTAACGACCGTTTATACTTAAATTAAAATTTGGTTTTCTTATAATTTTTTTTCTAAATATCTTTAAAATTTATAAACGTTTTTATACATATTTGTATACACGTTTTCATTTACACATTTTTATACACACATTTTATTATAACTTTTTATACACACAATTTTTATATGCACAAATACACGTTTTTTTACACACATTTTTATACACATGTTTTTATACACACATATTTATACACGTTTTTAAACACATTTTTATACTTGTTTTTCTACACATATTTTTATATACACGTTTTTATACACACATTTTTATAAATATATTTTTATATACTTTTCATACACACGTTTTCATACACACATTTTTATACGCACATTTTTTATACACATTTTTATACACACCTTTTTGTACATATTTTATACACGTTATTTACACGTTTTTATCCACACCTTTTTATACATTTTTTATACACGTTTTTTTACATATATTTTTATATACACCTTTTTATATACGTTTCTATACACACATTTATACACGTTTTTGTATATGTTTTTATACACACATTTTACACATATTTGTATACACGTTTTTATACACACATTTATGCACATATTTTTATACACATTTTTATACACATATTTTATTTTATACACACATTTCTATACACACGTTTTTATACTTACATTTTTATAGACATGTTTTTATACACACCTTTTTATAGACACATGTATAAAAAGGCGTGTATAAAAATTTGTGTATAAAAACGTGTATATAAAAATGTGTATAAAAATGTATAAAAAGGTGTGTATTAAAATGTGTCTATAAAAACATATATATAAAAACATGTATAAAAAGGTGTGTATAAAAAGGTGTGATAAAATGTGTTGTATAAAAATGTGTGCATAAAACTTTGTACAAAAAGGTGTGTATAAAAACGTGTAATAAAATGTGTGTATAAAAATGTGTAATAAAACTTGTGTATAAAAAAGGTGTAATAAAACTTGTGTGTAAAGGTGTGTATAAAAACGTGTGTATAAAAAGGTGTAATAAAATGTGTATATAAATGTTAAAGATATTTAGAAAAACAATATAAGAAAACCAAATTTTGAGTTAAGTATAAATGGTCGTTAGTATTAAGGACTAACGTTGCAAAAGTTTGTTGCAAACAGTCATTAGCTAACGGAAAAAACTAACGACTGTTAGTATGAGGGACCAAACCCGTTAAAAAAAGTTTAGGGACTATTTACGTTAAATCCGACAGACCACAGGGACCATTTATGAAAGTAACACTATATGTACTCACGTTTTTACACATATTTTTATACACGTTTTTATAAATGTGTGTATACCCACAGGGACCATTTGTGAAATTAACTATATTTTATTATTATTATTATTATTATTATTATTATTATTATTATTATTATTATTATTATTATTATTATTATTATTATATATATATATATTTTTTTTTTTTTTTTTTTTTTTTTTTTTTTTTTTTGTGGAAAGGCAATATATTAAAAGGCGAAAACCACATCTAAAAACAAAAGCATCCAATTATTAGTTAAATGAAGTGGACCCGAAAAACAAAACAAACCAACGCTACATTACAAAATTTAAGAGAGGAAAAACAAAACCTAGAGACGACAAACCATAACAAGTAAACTCATCATATGCCTCGCGTTGCTGTCAAATCATATCAGTTTCAAATCATATTAGTTTCAAAGTCATATTCTATTATGGTCCTAGTACCCTTATAATATTTATAGTAAGCCATGTCAGCTAATCAGCTATAAACATGCACAAAACTTCAAAACCTAAATAAATGAAAAATGCGTGAAAAGACAAATCACGATATTTAACACATAACACTTACCATACTTTTATGAAAGTAGTCTACTCCACTCACCACACTTTTGTCAAGACAAAAAAGGCCGCATGATGAAATAGTAAATGACAACTTTTCATTGTCATCATCGTCAACATCGTCCGTTGCAGAGTTCTTTGCCATGGCTGGAGTAGGTGGCCGGATAAAATAATGGTGGTCCTGGATTGGGTTTTGTGTTTTATGTGTGTGTGTGAAGGATGAAGAAAAGAATATAAATTGATCGAAGTAAGAAAGATTAAAAATGCTAGCTACAGCAGACCTACAGTATTCTTATCCTTTTACCTGCAATAAGCATTAAATTTTTGCCTCAACTAAAAATACTATGAGGGAAGTGTTTGGATAGGGGTGTGATTGGGTTGTTGGAAGTGATAAGAACGAGTTTTTCCCCTTCCTTCTATGCTTACTTTTTAAAACTCTTCCCAACCTATCCTTGTTTTTATCTAGTATTCACATTCTATGCTTCTTGGAAAAAAAAATATATATATATAGATAGATTGGATGCCTGTCGCATTTTTTTGTCCTTTTCCTCCAATATATATATATACTTTTTTTCTTTTTTTTTCTCCAAAATTTTTTATTATCAATTTATAGTTCATTTATTATTAAGTAACAAAATAGGTATTATATCATTTCTCTTTCATTCATCTGATTAGTTTAAGTTTCTATATTTCTCATATTCATATTTATTGCTTTCATTAAATTGGGTCATCTATATTCTTACACAAAGTTGAAAGCAACATTATTTAATTATCAGTGTAACCAATTCACCTAACAAATTAATTATCCCAGTTGATCTCTATATTGCTCATAACACATTCCTTTCAACTTGCAACAAAATTATGGATACCAATTAATAATTTCTCATGCAAACACATACCTTATATGATAACACAAGTTTCCTTGATCTTCTACGTAGCTTCACAAGTCCAAACACACAGTCACCGCCCGTGATTGATAGAAATGAGACTTATAATGGGTTTGCCGAGCAAGAAGACTTACATTCAAGTGAAGATGAAAGTGATACTTCAAGTAAAATTGGAGAAGATTCTGATGACGACTTAGGTGCAAACCCGGTGGAATTTCATTCATATAGTGAAGGAGTGACGACGTTTATGAACGATGTTGGAGATTATAATGATGATGGTAGGCATGTCCGTGAAGACAACATTCACATTGATTTTTGGAATGAATCAAGGAATGAAATTAGGCTTGGTATGCGATTTGAAAGCAAATCACAACTAAAAAAAGCCATAACATTGTGGTATGTTCACAAAACCGAGATTTAGGGTTGTTGAAAGTAGAATAAATACATGGGCAGCAAAGTAATTTTTTAATTCTTATTTTTATTTTAATGAATTTAACCATTTAATGTTTTTAGTGTAATGCTAGTTTTATGTGTTGTGAAAAGTTCCAATCTTTCTTGTTTTTTTTTGAGGTACCTGACATCATCAAGTACGACAGGCAGGCTCGGATTTAAGTATGTGCGGGGTGTGCGACGGCACAGGCCTCCATTTTCTTAGGGCCCCAATTTCTAGATCCGTGGTGTTATTATAAACTCATTTTTTGATGTTTTTATACTATAAAATGGTGTTTATGAAGGTGTAAATACGTTTTACAATGTTAAAGTTTGAGGATTTGAACCAGAGATTGGAGAAACAGAACTTAAATAATGTTTTTAATAAAGTAGATATACAGGGATATATTCCGGTGAAGGGGATGACACAAAACCCAAGTTTTTTGTTTTACTTTTGGTAAATTACAAGTTTAACTCCTATATATTATAGTTTTTCAGTTATGGCATTTTGTTTAACATTTTAGCATCTTTTAACGGAAAGTCAAAACAACCCGAAAATGGAATATATTAAAACTTTAACACTTTACATGTCTTCGAAAATTGAATGGATTATATCACCAAAAATACGTAAGATATATTATAAGACGAAAAAAAAGTAAAGAAATTAGTATCAAATTGATTAAGAATTTACGGTGCATAATTAGTCAAGTTTACTGATTTTGTTGCACATAGTGTTCAAGGGCCTCCGGCATAATAAGGCACAGGGCCTCCAAAATTCACGGGACGACCCTGACGACAAGTATCCAAACCTTTCTTGTTTTCTTTTTCTTTTTTTCCATTTTAGTTAAAAAAGCATAAAATGAGAGTACTAGATAAAAACAAGCATAGGTTCGGAAGAGTTTTAAAAAGTAAGCATAGAAATAGAAAAAACTCGACAAGAACAAGTACTGTCTTTTTGTGCAATGAATATCTTTAGTGAATGGAAATTACTCCTTAATAAATAGGTAGGTTTGCTTTTGTTTACCGGTACATTTTTTTTCTGGATCATCATAAATTATCACTTCTCTAATGTAATAAATAGGTAGGTTTGCTTTTGTTTGCCCGGTACATTTTTTTTCTCTATAATCATAAATTATCACTTCTCTAATGTAAAAAGAGACGGTCCTTTGTAATTTTAAAGAAAATAGAGGATAGTCCTTGACTCCTTGTCGTGCATGTTTCTCAGAAAATGAAGGGACACAACACGACCCTCTTTATCAAAACAAAAGAACCGTTGGATTAGAATGTCTAAAAAAGTCCTAAATACTTCTGACCACTAAGGGGTGGCAATGTTGCCTAACCATGCCTAAAACATAATTGTAATTAGCCAATAGAATTAATCCAACTAATTTCATGCCTAATAATGCCTAAGTGCATATTTTTAGTGGCAATGTTGCCTAACCATGCCTAAACTTTTTTTTTTTTTTTTTTTTTCAAAATTTATAATTATATTTAACAATGATCCACGCCTAAACTTTAATGCTTGCAACGGTCTAAAAATTAAAAGCAATGATCCACACCGAATCGGTAAACCATGCGGGATTGCATGCCGATTTCATGATGCCGATCAACTGGCAATGTGTTGCCGATCCATACCGATCCAAACCGAGCCTTTGCCGATTACGTTGCCAGTCCCCTAACTTGTGCCATGTAGAATTATCAATTATGCATAAGTAATTATGGATAACTGTAGACATGTAAATCAGTTATCAAAAAATAATCATTTCATCTAAAATGAAAGAAGTATGAAGATTTCTTGATGGAAAATAATTTGATAAAGCAAGAAGAAGGATCAAAGCTAAGCAAGGATATAACTTGAACCGGATAGTTGTGGGAGGAGGTCGTGACTCTCAAATCTCAATGTCTTGGTGTTTACGTAATTTTCAATTCAAGCGATGATTTCTGGGCATAGGTTCATTGTTCCCCTTGGGCTGATTCTAAGCAGCAAACATATCAAGCTTCACAATCGTATCGTCATCTAGTGCCATAAATCGAATAAGATAACCATGCAAATAAATTCAAGATTAGTCTCATTGCCACACAAACACACCCACAGAATACCCAATGTTAATGAGACAACTCAACAAGAAGCTTACAGGAGATTGAGTTTAACTTACGACTATAGTTAACCACACATCATGTAACACCCTCTATGAACCTACAAAAACCATAAGACGTGTCACATAACAGCTTAGCAAATAGCAAGAGTGATTTCATTCGCAAGGAAAACTACAATGCAATATTGGTTTAAAATCCTGAAAGTATAAATCATTAGCAGATCACAATTCACACATCATGATTATTAGTAATTAAAGGACGACTGACCTTTTTCAGTAAATACACGAGTATAACTAATGGCAAAATTACACTCGAAAACGAAAAAATATGTGTCCATGTATGCATGTTAAGGAGATCACGGGGTGGATAGAAGTGTCATGACTTACCACCAACAATGCAAGGCCAGAGAGCCATCTTTGAATAATGGAGCAGCCTCACTAATTTCAACATTCTGAAGTGACAATGCAAGCAACTCAGGAATTTGCTCCACACCAATTGCACAACCCTGTGGTCCAACCATAAGTGCAAAGCATGTGGTCAAGTACCCGGTTCCTACAAAGATTTAACAAGGCAACAACCACATCTGATATGATTAAAACCAATACAAGTTACTCATCAGGCTCATTAGACAAATCACAGTCCAATTCGTCAATTAACGCAAAATAAAACAATTCATGTTATGACTGTGTGTATATGCTGGAGCATTATCCAATGTACCTTTTATCACACTTCAGTAGTTAATTCAGTATATAGTGTATTTCTGGAAGCAAATTTTACTTTTCACAAGACATAGGCTTGCCATAGTCACAGGGGCGGAACTAGGAGCCAAGTTTAGGGGTAGCGAAATACGAAAATTTGTTTAGGGGTAGCGAAAATTTGTTTCAGAAGTCGCGAAATCGCCAAAAAATGGCCAAAAATTCCACTACCGGGTAAAAGTTCAGGGGTAGCGCCTGAACTACATGTACATCCGCCCGTGGCCATAGACACATGTTCTAGAAAAAAAGAAGAAGATAAAGTATACATGAACCAACGTCTAAAGAATGCATCCCGAAGTTCTAGGTATTTCCCTTCGCGGGTCTCTCCTAGTGGTTCGGATCCCGGGGCCTGCCCGTTTGGATGGTTTAACTCAGGGGCCAGATTTCAAGTGTGGTGCCGTTCTAAAAAAAAAAAAAAAAAAAAAAAAAAAAGAAGGCATATATGCATCCCGGGCCAATGCCCCGTAGCTAGCTCAGTTCGTAATGTTCATATATCTCGATTTTGCAATAATGCAAGTGTTATTAGGTTCTTTATCAAACATTTTCTAACATGTCATGTGTAGTAATAGAGGCATATCATTTTTAGGAGAGCGGGGATCTCCGCAAGAAAAGAGGCGTCAGTTAATTTTCTCACAGACCCCGCGGAGGAGAGGTCTACCTTGCGCCCAGCAGACGTCTTAGTTTTTGGTTGGGAAGGTGGGAAACATGCGTGTGTTGATCTTACCGGGGTGTCCCCCTAGTTGGGCTTCGGGATAGTAGGTTTGTGGCCGGGCAAGCGGTCATGAGAGCTGAGTCCAAGAAAGTGGAAAAGCACGCTAAAGCGTGTGAGGATAATCAGCATGTTTTTGTTCCCTTGGCCTTCGACACGTTCGGTTCCTTGGCAACGGAGGCGGTGCGGTTTTTGGCTCGGGTTCAGCGCGTAGTGCACAACAACTTTTCCACCCCCAAGGGCGGGGGTTTGTTTTTAGCAGATTTGGATTTTCTATTCAGAAAGGGGTGGCGGCGCAGCTTGTTGCCCGCCTACGCACCATCCTTATGTAATTTACCCATTATGATATAAAATTAGTAGTATATGTTTAATTAAAAAATATATAAAAATAAAATAAAAAATTCACAAGATTATACGACTTTATAAGTATAACTAGTACTATCTATTTTTTATTTTTATTTTTTAAAATAAAAGCATATTTGAAATCAGTTCGATCGATCTGATCTAGATAAGACATGGACTTGATTTTTATACAAATAAAAGAACACCATCGCTTAATGGATGAGGTCCCTTAAAAAACACAATAGTAATGTACTCATTCGACAAACAACTCTCGAATAAGTAAGACGCAAATAAGAAAATACAGTATATAAGTTAAATAACATTGTCACATGAATGTTTTACATCAAACTTAAAAGGTCACTTTAAATTTTAAAATAGTTTAATTAATATGCAAGTGCAAAAACCAAACTAACTTTAATAAACAATATTACAATACAAGTAAAGATGGGCGGCTTCTATGGAGAACCCCAAGTAAGTTTAAACTCAGAGAAATACCCGACAAGAGGAAGCGTTCCATCAAGCAAACTTATCGAAAATGTGCCTCTACATACATGGGTTGGCAAATAGAAAAAAATGCATCAAAGAGCACCGAGTTATCCCACAAGCCGTCGTTAAAACATGTTTCAAACGACAGTTTTTCAATGTTTGTTGCTGGAAACGGGACCCTTGTTCTGATCACATCATCAATGTTCAATGGCATTAGAGCAACGTAATGACTTTTTATTTCAATGTTAAACTTGCTTGAAAATTAAGTGTTTCCCTCATCTTAAGAAACCAGAAATGATCTATTGGATTATTCAACATCAGACTTAGCTCTCAGGAGCCCTGGTTGGAAACCAGAGATCGACTAGGCATTGAATCACTTTTGTGCCGATAAAAAAGTAATTTGGGAGCATTAACTAGTAGCTTCAATTCATTGGAATTTGTCCCGACAATTGTATTTCCAATCTTTGCAACGTAGCACGTATGATATACAAGATCCCCACCTTACAATGCTTGAATTTAAGGGTCAAACTCTCAAGGAAAGGAAACTTGGATTTGATCATGTCGGACAATGTATCATCGAAGTACACATCCATTAAATATAACTCTCTCAAGCTCCCTATCGAATCCATGTTGAGTGATACAGGCCTAACCCATAATAACATTGATGCGTTCTAATGAAACGAGCAAAGACTTGGGACATCATAAATTTCAAAGATATCATTATGTTTTCTTGGAGCTATTTTTAACTCCTGAAGATAAGGTAGGTTATTTACCTTGATTTTCTCCAAGACCTCAGTAAGTCTAAGGTTGATGCTTTCAAGTAACTTACAAGTAGATAAAAGGTTGTGAAACACATCTTCATCACTTATATGCACATGTAAACGAGCTGAGTCGAGTCGAGTATTGACAAGCTCGAGCTTGGCTCGAAATATAATACTCGAGCTCGAAACTCGGCTCGAGCTCGACCCTAGCCTCAAAATTCAAGCTCTAGCTCGAAACTCGACTCGGCTCGGCTCGTATATATTAAATAAAATCAAGTTTATGAGAAAAAAAAAAAAAAAAAAATTAACAACAGAACCTTTTACCACTTCTTTTTCTGGTTTCTCTTCTGTTTGACACTCCACCTTGAGCTCCCTGGTTAAATATATCACATTTTCTTACAAGTCTAGATATGTGTTCATAGAGAATAAGAAAGTGTGTTTAGTTGTATCTAATGTGAACTCGAAACTAAAATGCTTTTTAAAAATGTAAACTAGCAAATGTCACAAGCCCCATATAGTTTGCCAAAGCTACATATTCCCTTTTTAGAGCAGTTTATTAGAAATGATGCAATTTTATGTGTCGTTTCTGATGGGGTCAACACTAGTTTGCGAAGACAAAAATGTGGATGCCATATTGGACAAGGAACACAAAACTCTGTTCATCAAAGCGTACTTGCAAGAAGGCGAGATTCGTAGAAACCACACGGCACGGATTAATCTGCCAGGGGAAAACATCTCTGACCCAGTTTACATATAGATAGATAGTGCTTATGCTAACTATTCCCAAAGTGATATTCGCCTAATGTACAGCAACAAAGTTAATAAAAAGTGTTAATTTTGTAAGGCTATACCCTTCAAAGGGGATTTGGTACTCAAGAACCGGCATGCAAGGCCACACATCGGTCCAACCGATCTTGTAATTACCGCCTTGCTGAACAATGCATTAGCCATTTCAACACCTGCTAAAGATATAAAAAAAGCATAACAACGCCACTTAGATTTAAGAAAGAAATAAAGATCACTCTTCCCATCACATTGAACGTACTAAACATATGTTAATTTAATTCCATTTTGGTTCTAGATAGAACTTCAATTCCTATAAACCATATCAGCTCTACCCATGAATTAAATCAAAAAATAAGGGCAAAACAAAAACAAATCAAGAGTATTAATAAATAGGATATAGTTTAACTACAAGTTCAGATGTCTGAAAAATACATTAGGAAGAAATCAATCTTAAATACACATAAAGTCGCTCAAAACACATACTCCCCCGTCCCAAATTTATTATTCATTATTGACATTTTTAGTCTTTTTTCTTTAATTTTGACTTAAATATTTGGGATAATGTAGACTTTCAAATTTCACTTTCCAAAATTAGATCAGAGCAACTTAAAAAATGAGCAACTCAATATAAACGCGACACGTGTCCTTAAAAGATTCTAGATTCTATACTATACATTCCAAAAAGATTCTAGATTCTGTACTATATTATTAAAATATTCGACACGTGTCGCACATAAATGAAGGTTGCTCAGTCGCCAAGTTACCCTGATCCGCCGGAGGAAAGTGATTTAAAAACATCTATTCAAGGAATGTGCTTTGGGCGACTGATCTATTTTGGTAATTATCCCTAAATATTTTTGTGGGTGTTATATAATATTTGATGCAAAATATATAAATGGATTGTATTTTAAATGTACTTTCAATGGTATAATTTTTCATCAAGTATTTTATAACAAAAAAAAATTATGGTCAAAGTTGAACCAGTTTGAATTTGAAATAAATGCACTGCCAATATTTTCGTATGTTCCATTTTAATAAACGAAAAAATAAAATAATTAATACAACATATAACATCAGAACAAGAATGTAACAAAAGAAGCCTAAAACCAAGAAACATGACAGTCAACAAAATCTAGACTTGTATCATAGTTACATCAATATAAAAACAAACTTGATCATACCAAACCAAACAAATAAATAACCAACCTTTTCTACGAAGATAGTTTATTCCACAGATAACATCATTGTCAATACAAAAAAAGAGGCATGTTGAATAAGTAGATGACAGCTTATCGTCAGTTGCAAAGTGCATAACCTTGGTAGCAGTCGGTTAAAGACTTAAGGTGCCAAGATAAGATGATGCTTGTTAGGAGGTCAAGAGAGAAATGAGAGTGAGCTATTTGGTGGGTGGTGAAAATGGAGATAATTAAATGGGGAAGAGAAAGTGAGACATTAAGTGCGTGGCAAAAATGGGGATAATTAAATGGGGATACAATGGAGTTAATTAGAGTATCAAGCTATAGTAGCGAAGTTTGGATCATGATTTTGAAATTTTGGAATTTTAAATTTTAGGAAATTTCAACTTTTTATGATCAAGAATTTCGTAATTTAAAATACTTTCACATGTTTGATCGGCATAGATTCATTCTCGTAATATTTTTAATATGTTTTTAACTTTTTATGGTTATTATTGCAATGTTTTCTTTTTTGGTAAGTGACCGATTTACTTTGATTTAAAAAAAATAGTATTTTGGTTCAATTTGGTCTTTTATAATAATAATAATAATAATAATAATAATAAATGAAAACTTTTACTTTTTTAAGGCATTTTAATTTACCTCATTTTTGCCAATTTATTGAACAAGCGGATTTGCCCGCACACTGCTGCGGGGCAGATGCATTTGTGTTAATTTTTTATTAATAATTTTGTTTTTATTTAACTAAATTTGTTTAATTTATTTGCAAAAACCGGATTCACTTGACGTTCTTTATAATCTGAAGTTTAATTCATCCATTAGTTTACAAACAACAATGAGGAACTTTTTTTAAATCTTATGCAAAAGTATTTCGAGGAGGCGATTTCAGCCTAATCCAACATCAGAAAATCCGCTCCCAAAACTTTTTACAACAGTGCGTTGGTCATTAGATTTATATACAACGATCCAACTCATTAAAATATTTGCAAAATGATGCTTTAAGCTTCAATTCCACCTTCAAAAAATCCGATACCCATCTCGTTAGAAGATTGGATCCAGCGGTCTCTTAACAAAGACAGAAGCCATCCTGCAACGGTCTGCTGCAATGCTAACTTCTGTCAGGAGTATAGCATCCACTTGCTTCACTGCAACAACATTATAGTATTAGAATCATTGTTATGAAATTGAACTTTACAAACTCTTTTCGTAATTAGAACTTTACATATGCCTGAGCAAGATTGGTAAAACTGATGCTAACGACAAATATGCCTGAACAATATTGTTTGAGGTCCTCAAGTGCAGCATCTGTTGGAGCAGTAACTTGATTACCTGGGGTCTCTTTGGCTTCATGTGTGTTTGCTACCATCAATAAAAAATTTGTCGGACTGACAGTAAGTAATAAGTACGTACCACTATCAAAGAAGCAACAAAGTTGTGTCCGAATATTCCACAGCTAACCTACAATAAATAATAAATGTGTGAATTGCTAATTAATGTCCTTTCATAACAAAACATCACAGACTCAGATGTACTTGGAGACAACATTAATTAATAATAACATAGACTAATCGGCAACCCATTTGACAATATCCATATATGTCATAAAAAGTATAGCTAAACCAAAAACTAACCATAAAAGCATATGTATAAACATCTTAAAAGAACAAATCAGCCCGCAACCACTAAACATGTAAAATAAAGGTAAATCCAAACACCCGCTAAGTTCTGATGTCTACTATTAAACACCGTCAAACAAATATGTCCATTTATGCACTCAGAAAGAACAACCAAACAGTAGTTTAAAGTGATCTCGGTTAATCACATTACTTGCAACTTCATTAAGTCCTTTCTATTTAAAGATTTAGAATCTGACTGTAATAAGTAAACATGTTGGTTTTGTGTCCATAATCGACACAGGAAAATAGTGTACATAAGAAAATCATAGAATGGAAAAAATAAGAAAACCATAGAATGGAAAAAAGTGTTTCCAGTTCAACCCAACTGATTTGACTCATTAACCGTTTGGTTTGCGTTATCTTTGAAATCTCAGTACATTTTATCAACTATTTTGTTTCTCGATTTTTTGTTGTTCTAAATAGAAGAAGAAAAGAAATATAATAAATAAAATAGCATTTTTGACTAAAAAGTTCAAGTACTTACCTGAATCTTGTTTCTGAGATTTGCTAATTTTCAACGGGCTCTGCTGCACTTCATTCAAAGACATGAAATTAATGAAGATGACTTAGCGGCTTATACTTCAAATGCTTGACAAAGCTTTTTTGTACCCCGACCTGTAAATATGTGATGTTCAAGAGAGAAAGATAGTTATCTTATTGCTTTCCGTTTCTCCTTTGCTTTGTCAGACATAACTTCCTTATGCATATTTGCTTCATGTTCCAATTCAGCGACTTTCAGTTTTAGTTCATTTGCATCTTTTTGTGCACTACTAAATGATGCAAGTACCCCTATGTTCAGCATGATGTGTGTCAAGATGCCCATGACCGATACCTCTCACTCGGCTGCTTGGAATCATTGTATTCTGTAATAACAGTCTGCATCAGCAAAAGCAAAACTATTAACTTTGAAGATACTTATCTAGGTAACAACATCAGGTCATGTATTAAAGAAAATCAAACCTTTTAATCCTACTATCACCCAACTATGCCATATTTACCCATTTGCCCTCTTACAGATAGAACATAACCTGAATTGAAAGTTTATGTGTTTAGAATAAAATCATTCATATGTGAACCATTCTATCTTCATCTACTTTCATATTTACCCGTTTGACCCGGAAAGCAATACATTAAGAAAACTCGATTGTTGCTGTATAGTTACGCACCACCATTTCCAAATCTACTACTCCTTGATTGCTCTTTTCCTTGATTGCTTCAGTGCATTGCATACTTTCTTTTGTTTTATTCTGATTTGATTTTGCAGATGCCATCACTTAGTCCAACAGTGCCAAACCACACATTTAGAAAGCAAGACAAACATCATTTTTGTGTATCCCAATCTTAGTCGAAACATGAGGTCGCTTAGTTCTTAAAATTTATACCGTAGCATTGCTAACAAAATCTGGTCCAAAAAGCTTGCTAAAACAGCTTATATACTAAACCTTTATTTTAACTCGGTGGCTAGTTTATATTATTAAAAATCAAGGGGGTGTTTGGAATTTCTTATTTTTAAGGTGCTTATCTACACTGAAATTATCTAATTCCATCAAGCTTATGTTAGAGTGAAATTAGAAAATAAGTGGTTCTATTAAAACACTAAAACGGCCTATGTGGTTACAGTTAAATAAGAAAATCCTAAACACCCTATAGATAGGTACTAATTTGTTGTTTCACTGTTTCGAGTGGAAATGAACACGTAACTGACTGAGAGCACCATTATTTTGCAGGTTCAAGAGCTATTTTACTGCCTTTCCTTCCGTAACTGCAACGTGTGAATTTGTGGTACCCAAGTTAGACCCGACAACTTCATTCCCAACAGGTCATGATCAAACCGAAAGCAATGACTCTTTCCTGGCTAAAATAGTAATTAAAAGAGAGCAACTAATAAACATCTGTACAAATTTACCTCCTTATCCACTCAGATTGTCAACCAAATTAGCATATTCTTCCCATATTTTCGCAACCTTGGCATGCACCCGTGCTAGAATAACCCTCTTCTGCAGCTCCAACTCCCTTTAAAGATGCATCCGCATCTTCTTCAACTCCAAAATAGAACATAAATAAGGCCATAAGCTAGTACATAAATACAATCTGAATCCAGCTTAATATATAGCAATTATGTGCATTGTATACCAACCTTTGCTAGCATTTTTAGTGGATCGGTCTTGTGTTTAAGCAGAAATGAAAGATTATCGAGGCACAGTGTTGACCTACAACCATTCAAAAATATATATCATAAATTCATTTATAAGCAGTTCTAGGAAAAATAGAAAGCAAAAATGTTTTCTGCAATATCAATCATGTGAAATATAGAAAGATTATAAAAATGCATAGACATGGTAGATCAAATTATTTTCTTACCGGTCCGCCATCTTCTTAATCACTTCAACGCTTCTGATCGCCTCTTGGATTTCTTGAAATTCCTTGAACCTTCATTACAACAACACACAAACTTAGGCTAGTTCTTATTGAAAGCTCATATCAAAACTTCATAATGTTAGCATAAAAGGCTACAGATTACCAAATGATGTTTCGAGAGTTCCTTGTGGCGCGCGGGCGTGTCCTCCAAACCAAGAACCGACCGCGTTCCTCATCCACACCCACTTGCTTTAGACAACAGAAGCGTGACATCCTTTAGTGGACCTCCAACGACAATGCGTTGCTCCAATGCTTGAAATTTTTTTGGTTGAATGGCGATTATGCTGCAATCAACTGTCCGACAATGCTGATATGGATGTGAAAAATAAACAAAATGAGTCAGGTTATACGGCTCAAAGGCCAAAATAATTAACTTTATTGCGGGTAATCTTTTACTTATAATATTACCAGTACCATAGCATCAGACCAATATAAAGTCGCAAAAGTATGGGATTAACGAAAATAATAAACGGTGATAACTACTGATATTTTAACTACAATAGCCAAAATGGGTTCGGTTCAAAACAGGTAATTTTTGGTACAGGTCAGGTCAGGCTGCCGAAAACACTTCTTAAAATTTTAATCCACTATAGGTAACTAATAACTACAAAGTTTACATTACATCATAGATTATCTCATTTTTTTATGCAATAAAATTAGTAAGTAACACTTTCGGCGACTTTCAACCGGTCTCCTTTTATCTGCTTTCATTCTATTTAAACAATTGATCCATTAACAGATAGAATATTTCCAAAGTGTCTCATTCATAAGCCAATAGTTAAAATAGCATGTTACAAAAATAACGTGAATTATATACGTTGTTCAAAACTAATATAGTTAAAAAGCTAATAGTATACCTCCGAAATCGACTTCGCCATCAGCTTAAACTCTTCCTAATCCTCGTCGTTCGGACCATCCATATTCTCAACCTCCTCTTTATCATCATCCTCACCAACCTCCAACTCAACCATAAACAGATAAGCACTTAAAATCAGTCCCACATGAAAACCCACATTTTGTTCGGCGTCTGCCAATAAGTATTAACCTGAGTAAAATCAGCCCCCAGCACAACCATAAGCAGATAAGCACTTATAAAAGCAATTCCAAAAGGCCTTCTTATTCGTGTCAGTTAAAGGTACCAATAACAAATAAGCCCCATAAGCTCAACTAAGCAACCCCATAAGCCAAACATTAACACACCATCTTAACCTCAAACAAAAACACAAAATTTATAAAGAAACACTAAAACTTATAATAAAGAACCCGAAGTTAGCAAAACCCCCAAATTATGTCAAACCCCTAATTTCAAATTTCAATTCTTATATATATATATATATATATATATATATATATATATATATATATATATATATATATATATATATATATATACTAGTTTTCGAAGCCCGCCCGATGGGCGGGCGTGACTTATAATTATCATTGTCATATTTTACTATAGCAAAAGAAGACGTGTAAAAATGGTTGAAAAAATGTCCAATGAATAATTATCATTGTCATATTTTACTATAGTAACGGTTAATGCATTATAAACATCGTAAAATAAATAAAGCTTCTTGTATACAACAACTTCTTGTTTTTATATACATTGTCAAATTTTGAACATTATAAATTATAAATTCCTTGAAATACATTTCATGTAATATTGACTCAATCGTGAAACAAATAATAAAAGTTTCAAGCACTATATTTTTACTAATATACTAAAGTGTCATTATTCTTTAGTTAAATAATGTAAAATTTTAATATTTCATTAGGTTTTGTGATGTGACGGGCATGACTTGTAATTATTTGTTGGTTAGTATTAGATGAGGGGAAAATATTTTTTTTAGTTAAGGCAAGCGTGAATTGTAATTATTGTCGGGAGGTATTAGTTATTGTCTATTAGGTGAAATTAAAATAATACATCCATATAGGCAAAGAGTTTTTTAGGGAGCTTTAACTCAGAAATGCAACCAAATATTAACAACCATATCTATCATAGACCACGTTCGTGCTATTCAAACTTCTTTAACTGTCGCTTTCCCAAAAGAAGTGCAACTAATATGATTAGTACAAAAACTGAAAGATATGCAAATGCAGTTGGTAGTTTGTATATATAATTCATGATAAGCTTTTAAGTCCACATGTTGAGATATAACAGTTAATTAACAAACAATATATTAAGCTAGCATAGACACAATTCAAAAAACAATATATTAAACAATATATAATTCATTGAAGCCAACCAGTTGATAGGTCCTGCTGCCCAATTCAAAAAAATTAATGTCTTAAAAATTACAATCTTTCTTTATTATAGAAAATATTTTCCTAGCCATATGGAGTACCTTTCTTTGGCATGTTAACCACCAGAAGTGACCCATAAAATTGGCAAGCTGCAGATGACCCACGGCACATAAGTGGTTAATATGATCATGTCATATAAAAGAATCTTAGTGTACAAATATTTCGTACTGGTTCATACGGTTGGAAGTCGGTCAAAATATCTTTCACCAAATGCAGCCTATGAAAACACTCTTCTGATTTTAGAGATTTGGGGAAGCACGTTGACATTTTTGCAAACATTTTTTTAATGCTTTCTTCCCCTTTCTCAAAGACAATCTGCTGTACCATAGATCATATAGAACACACAAGATACACTATTAGCAAATCACGCTAAATCCAACAAAATTAAGGACTTCCATATTAGAGATGCAAGGGTTCATGAATAGAGTTTCTATATGATCACAATAATAGAAGAAATAAACAGATGATTAACATTCTAAACCTTTTTATCTGCCCGACGATCCAGGTAACTCTGCATCTCGTGAATTGCGGCACAACTGGAGCAAGATCTGAAAATTTAAAAAATCAAAAAAACGTCACCTTCAATTAGACTGTCATGAGGTCTCTATAGCCAGGATCAGTATCATCAGAAATCTTTCCTCACATTCCAAATAATGCACGCAATAGAACGACTATGTATCATTGTTACAACTTTGATGCACTGGATCAACGCGACCTGCAACATGTATAAAACAATTGGTACAAACACATAATCATTCAAATTTGAGCCGAAATAGTTTTTCGTTTTAGCATCCAGATAGCTTAATTCAAAACCAAAACTGCCCAAAAAAAAAAAAAAAAAAAAAAAAAAAAAAAAAAAAAAAAAACAATAGACCTGCGAGTTTCGCGGGTGGCAATAAAAAAATTGTAGTGTAAGTAACAAAAAGTCTAAAAATCATACTCACATGAACTAAAACAAAAAACATTTTAAGAATGATCCAAAAAATATGTAACAGTTACAACGGTTCACCAAGTACGGAAGGAGTCAATTTGAATCTTGTTAGTGACACTGTTTCTCCAACTTTTGTTACATTCAAAACCTTTCACCACTGTTGTATGCCCATTTACTGAGGTTGGATACAATGTTGCTTTCCCATTACCTCTCGCTATCGCCAGGCTATACTCTCTATCTCTCCAATACGCTGTTCATCACCTCAAAGTTGCCTTGCATTGCAGCGGTGTGCAAAGTTGTGTAACTCCTGTGAGGAAGATAAGATTGCTATTTTCAACACATAAAAACAAAAGGGAAACAATAAAACAGATAGGTTAATAAAAAAATAATTCAAGAAATACACAGTTTACCACATACCATGTAGTCACTTCACCTTGCTCCTTATTCTCCACTAAAACAGCTTCGTTTCCACTATCATCTTGTTCCATATCATCGTCATCTTTGTCTCCGTACATAGAGAGAAGCACAATGTCCTCTGATTCCTTCTTGGACGCCATCACAAAACTGAAAGACAGATACTGACTTGTTCACCAGCTACCTGATTGAGTGCGGTTGATTAGGAACAAATTAAAAGATATGAGAAAGAATCACAATCTTTGATTTCTGTAAGATTTCAAAGTAACTATTTTCTATATCCTGCTTTTCCACTTGTCTACAACTGGTCGAAAGCAAAAAATGAATCTAAATATCCCATGAAAATCTAACCTTTACTTTATTCCGATTCCCAATAGCACTGCACCACCAATAATATAGTATTTGCAATGCCAAAATCTAATCAGTTAATCAACCAAGTTCCGCATTTCATCACAAAAGTTAGCATATTCAACTTTATCTAACTCGTCTTCGCACACTTCAATAACAACATACATAAGCCTACTAAGAAAGAGGGATACCTGCTCATCAAAATGACTCATACCATGCTTCCTTTTTGCAGCCTTACCTACAAAGCAAATACCTTTGCAGTATCATTTTATTACATTAATACTCAATTTTTAAACACAAAAAGCAACAAACTTTATGGCCATAAACTTACCAGCTTGAATATAAGCAAGTGCCTCTCCTCTCCCCAACCGCCTTCGAAACTCACCAGTTTTCGCAGTTAACTAATTCACCATTATAAACAATCAGCTCAGTATATAAAGAAGATAAATAAATTAATAATAAAAAAACACCGTGCTTGAGAATAAGTACCTGATCATCAGAAAACTACATGACCTTTTTGGATATGGCCAAGCAAATAAATCAAAAGTTTACTCATTTGACATTTATAGTGGTTGGAAGCACCAATAATACACGCAGCTTGTTATGAGTAGAGAGGCGACATGTTCACCCATTTACTTATAGTTCTAACTTTGTTATCTAGAACTTATAACAATAAATATAACGTAAAATTTAGAATTCCTAATTTGTTATAAAATCAGTATTAATCTCATGTTCAACCTCATTCAAAAAAAGAATAAATTCTTTCTAATTTGAGTCAGGATTGGAGTAGATACAGGTCATTCGTGATCTCTTATCTAACTTCATGTCACTTGACCTTCTTTAATCTGCTTATCTCCATCTTTGTTGCGCAAACGTTGTGTGTACCCACTCATATCATTAGCAGCAGTTAGAAGTGTTGCATGTGACCCAACACTTGACACAGAGTTCTGTGAGCTTGTGGTTATGGGGTGCCTCATGTCCCCATCTACATTATTCCACTTGGATTTCTTATTTGGTCTCCCCTCCCAAGTGCTAGTGCCAGTATCAACATCAGCTGGAATTGGCTTGTTTTTTGGCATTGGAATAGCTATTGATTGGGTTCCGCTATAAAGAAAATCAATCTTTTGGTTTTCCTTTTTCTATTGCTCTTTCCTCTCCTATTCCCTTTTCATAGCTTTCTCAATCTCATCATAATAGTCTCTTTTGTCATAATTATGAGGATCAAAAACATCTTTACTGAAGCAAGATCTATCTGATCAATGGCCTTTTGACTTAAAGCTTCTCCCAGTGTTATTTTTCAGCATCAGAAACTTGATGATCTTTTCTTGCAATTCATTAGTGCATTTTTTCATTGGTGGTGGAGGGAGAAACTTGTCCAAGGGATCCATTTCCTTCTCTCCATCTTCCGCAATATTAACGGCTTCTTTAGGGGCTGCAGATTTTGATTCACTTCCTTTATAATTCATTGCATCAGATTGTGACTGATCAACATGTTCAGATCCAAATGAAGCTCCATCTCGGTTTTTATCATCATGTAATCTCGCATGCACCCTGCAACAATAAGCAGCCAAAATGGAGGTCAATTATATATAAAAAATAACAAATATATACAGATATCAATTATTCAAAACCGTAGAACTACATAAAGTACATACTCCTGCTAATCGTCGTGAGTAGCACCCTCTAAATATCTTAAATATGCAGCCAATGCATTAAGCACGTTATAAGTTCTAAACTATTAAGAAAGCTTAAATGATGAACACTCCAGTCACATGGCATTCTATTGACAATATAGATTTAAGTGTGCATTTGTTCTTGTGGTTAATTATTAGTAACGTATATCCTCAAGTTTATAAAATGCTCGACTTGTTCTTGTATTTATTGAGGCACATCTTCCACATAGAAAGTGTTAAATGTAAATAAATATTTTGGACACGCGACTGCCAGCCTTGTTACTTGCAACTTGCAAGTTTTGACAAAATTCTAGAGTAGACTGGCAGTTGCATTGTATCTGGATTCAGTTTATTACAATAGGATTGATACAGTTACATGTATAGCTCATTAGAGCTGCAAATAATGAAATACTAAGTTGTAGATTAGTGCGCCCTTTTATATCACAGCATTGCAGACCTGTTACAGGTTCATATCCAAATGGTAGCTTTGATGTTTCTATCTTGGAGATGTCAAACGGTGTTTTTTAAGGTATGCAATGTTTAAGATTTAGTGGCTGTTTGGATTGCATATTTTCAGCTCATATTTGTGGCCTTTAAGAACTTTGAAATAAGCATGCCCAATTTGCTTATTCGTAGTGCTTATTTTGGAAAAACAAAAGCCAATAGCAATTCAAATGCTACAAAGCTCCTATCGCATTCTAAAAAGCATTAAGCCAATGAGCCGAAAAAATATGCAGTCCCAATTCCCAAACACCATTTTAGCCTCTTTTTTTGGCCTATTATTTATATATACATATATGTATTTTTATGTTTCAGTTCTCAATTTGACATTTGAATACATTAGTGCATCTAATATGTAGATTATTTAGTTTCGTTTCATTAATATTGAGATATGGTCCTTTTTTTGATCCATTAATTTGCACATATGAAGATAACATGTTAAATGAGTAAAACTACCTGCTTTGACCCGTTACCTTAAATACCCAACACTCTTACCTGTATAACTGTTCACATACTTCCATGTCGCATTGTCGTGTGAGCTAACCACAAAGATAAGGCTTCTGGTACAAAAAACACAGCCAGTTCCATTATCTGTAAAGCTTTTAAACCTGACACAACCATAGTTATTCCAACACTCAGCAAAACAATCACTAATGCTTAGGCTTGAGTTTTCATTGGTCTTAATTTTTGTCATCCCATTATCAAAATCTCCATATTACTTATTAAAAGTATCATTTTTTATTTTTTGTTTTTATTATTATTATTATTTTGTTGTTGTACTATCACCGTTCAGACTCATTGTTGTTGGGTTGTGATGTTGAAGTTATGGGACTTTCGGGTTATTAGCCATCCATTCTTCCGCTGCGCAACTCAGACTCTTACCACCATTTTCTGGCCTGAGTTATACCCGAACCCTGAATGACACACCATTCCCTGGTAGCACACATATTTTCCGAGATTTATCATTCCTTAACACATTCGTGTTCTTCTTTAACACTAATACAACTAATCAGCCCTACTTTTTCAACGTGTTCTTTTTCAAGCTAATCCCGAAACAACCACAACATAAACAACTCTTAGGCTCAGCCTGAAGGTCACTACCCACTGATCACATCGTGACACAACCTTCTTCAGCATATGGCATTTGATTTTAGGTCGTGAATGCCTTGGATTTATGAGTTTTTTATTACAGTTTAGGTTGTGTGGTCATAAAGAACATAAATGTGATCCTGATAACTGAATAAACACATCAGAGTACACACCCATGTCTATCTAACTCATACCCACCTATAATCACAGCCTCACAACCCATTTTTGTTCTTACCTCAAACTCACCATTACTTCCATTCGTGACATCAACTGTGGTTGAGGTCACCAATATCGACTATTCCTTGCTCTAATAACCACCATAGATGTTGGTGGTGCAGTAGTATTTGCTATTGTACCGGAGTTATTGTCGTAGATACCACAGTGTGCGATTGTCCGTTAATGGAACCATAACCTCCATCACTGCAGTCGCCGGAGTAAGAATTCAATTGGTGTTTTTGATCAAGGTTGATGGGTTTGATTGATATACAGTTTTGAGAGATATTGAGGTTCATTTAGTGTGGGATTTGTGTTTGATTTTGTTTCATCGATAGGTTATACCTCTTGGAGATGAGATGAAGTGAGTTTCTTATCTTGTCCAAAAGTATTACATTAACAAACATGATGTATCTTCTCTCTGGCTACTGGTGTATACCCAATTAACTTTGATAAGCTGCCTAAACCTGCATATATAACCTAACCACGGTGTCTAACAATCACTATCCCTAAAGTAGAAGTATCCTGCATGATTTTAAACATATTTCAGAAAGAATAAAAATAGAATAAAAAAAAGCATTAACATCATATAATTTCAAATACTAACATGAATGGTTGCACTCTCATCAGTGTATGAAAAAGAATCTTTGTTCGTCTTAAAACCTGCAAACACATAAAAAATGTCTATCAAAAATCAACTCACATCGATAATAAGCCAATTTTTCCAAAAGAAAGTGAGTCTAGTGCTACTGTTTATTAAAATTAAAGTCGGCATGTTTGGGATGCTTATACATTTTGAAATAAAAAATTGCAGTTTCAAACTTTTTTCTGCCATGCTTTTCTGTTTTAAAAGTTATCAAGAAAGCACTGCAATTACTGAATTAGTAAATCCCAAACACCCCTCTAATCCGTGTGACCATTTTTTAATGTAAGATGAAACTACTTACACTCTTGTTGCTGCAGCAAATTGTTGGCCTTTCTTGAAATAATTGAAGCCTTTCCGAGAGAGCAGCCTCATCGTACTCAATTATTTCTTTGCTTTGCCAAGCTGTTCCATCAGCTTACCGTATTCAACTTCCAAATAGCTACTTTTACGGGCCAACTCATATTCTTTCCTTTTCAGTGAAACAAATTCATCTCGTAATAAAGAAAACTTTTCCAAAGTCAGCTTCAATTTGGTAATCTCACTTAACCTCGGTTAAACACTGGTTTAGCATTTGAGCTTCTAAAAGGAAACGATTGTAATACTAAATTATAATGGAGGTATTTTTTCAAGATGAGATAGTTTATCACTAACAGATGTAGCCGGGAATTATTCCTCACCGAAAACAGTTGAACAAATAGATCTAATCCTATCTACAATGGTCTCAACAGAGGAAAATTCGACGACCTTCACATTAAGGTAGATTCTTGGTCCTATGAGAGATCCACTAAAGTCATAATATTTGGAAAGCACCATTTCTATAATTTTGTATGATATTTAGTTACATATGGCAAAACTATTTAGCAAATGATATCTGAATGTGAATTTCATTAAACAAAAGCTCACAGAGGTATAGATGACATACAAACCTGAACAACATATTTCCATACTGATCTTGTGGTAGCATGCTTACACTGGCAAGGATTTCATCACTCACCTTGCTCTGAGCCTTCAGATCCTCACAATGCTCAAGCCTCCTCTGAAATATGACAAATATAAAATTAGTTAATTAATTTATCAAAAAGAAATACTCCATTTACCCCGTAAAAACTCAAACCTCACTCAAAATATGAAACATTTCTTTTTCTATTAGATTACATGTATGACGCAACAACTATATGGATAGGTCTAAAGGGTCACAACTCGATCAAAGAAAGTTGTAATAATGAACTGAATATGCTCTTCCGAGACGCATTCAATACACTTCTAAATAACATGGTTCCCATTTTGAAATAATGAAATCCCCACTGCTCCAAAAGTGCAACGCATCCAATGTCGGGTTATATTACTTGGTTACTGGTTTTTAGCAACCTAACAAAACAATAGTACAATTTAAAAAAGAATAGTACATTGTTCAATTGCACAAAGTAACGATCTACCTCAAGTTTTTTGAGCAAGGGGTAATGATTATATACCACATCTGGTAATCAAAGTCGGACATGAGACCAACTCAGCTGAAGAGAAGATATCCAAGAATACCAACTTCTGGTCCATTATAGTATATACTAATATGCTAAGCCAAAAAATGTCTAAAAAACTCCCTTTAATAAAAATTAAAAATTACTGGGAGATTGAATATTTACCATGTGATGTTTTCCTCCTGCTATCTCCACAGCTTTTAAACCATCCTCTTTATCAAGACGTCGGAAAGGGTAGATTGATCATTTACCTGAATTATGCCAGTATGGTTTCAAGGATTAGTTCCTAGCTGGCAATGCATAAGAGGACCCACGTCTATCCTTTTCTAAGGATTATATCATAAGCTGCACCCCTTTTTGAGACCTAGTTGTCTCCCATGAGACCAAATGTGAGAATGAGAAAAGATCTTCTTCGAAGCGCTTGCCTGGCTTGCCTCTAACTTCTGAATAATTGTTCTCGCAGGAGTAGTATCAATTAAATAGATGTTTAGCGTTGCAATAAATAGATGTGTGAGCATTGCAATTAAATAAATGTTTAACATGACCAGATAAGCAAGGTTTTCCAATAATTCAGAAAGAAATAGTGAAACACACAAAGATGCATGTGCAAGAAACCTAAAAGATCAAACACAAAATCTAACAGGTTATAATCAAGAACACCTATAAGATTATAAAGCCAAACAAACTGTTAACTATGTCTTTAATTGAGCAAGCATGATACACAGTATTATTCATAATCAGAATATCTTATTACATGTGTGGTAAACTAACCCTAATGAGCGAATGAGAAAATTTCTACATGAGGTGATTAATTTGTATAACGGATTAGAAGCCAAAACCTTCTGCTGATCTGCAAGTTAACGATCATTTAGCATAAGTATATGTTAAGTATAATTCAAAAGATAGCTCATGCGTTCAGCTGTATCCTGCATCTAGCAGAGAACAACCATACACACAAAACAGTTCTCTATATACCTAGTAGCTTATACATTAGTAATCCAAAAATCAGTTGTATCTAAGTTTACCTTCAGGCATAGAGTGTTCAAAGAAACATTACACATCATGTCAAGCGTTCATGGTTGCAAACCTGTGATGAAGAAACACAGTAAACCGATCATTAGAGGAGATTGTGAGGGAAAAAAGGATATTAGGGTTTTGAGAAAAAAATATAATTATGAATGATCTGTGATTTGTTTTACGTGGGTTTAGTTTGATTAGGGTTAGAATTCTCCTACTTATCTCATATAATTGGTTGACTTAGGCTTATAGATTTGGACTTGCAACATATAACACAAAATATGTGGTGGTTCAGTGGTTAAGATACCACATAATATATGCATGGTCTTGAGTTCGAATCCTTGTAGTGATTTTTTGGAAAAAAATAATTTACAACCGAATTTCACCTTAAAATAGTGCCTACATGGACATCATAGTGATGACATGGACATCCATGTGATGACATGGCGGCTAATGACAATTACATGGCATTGAGGTGGCATTATGACGTCATATGCCTCCTGTTATATATAATGTAGAGATATATATATATATATATATGTATATATCCTTAATCCATTCAGTCATCAAGATCTCTGAGAATCACTCATCCCTTACAATGAATCAAGAATATTTACTTATCTTCAAACTGTAAAATTTAATAAACAAAATAATAGAAACAACTTACAAGGGGCTGAGGTTCTTCCCCGTCACTGCAATTACGAATATATGAAAAGGGGTTTGTTGAAGAGATTGGTCAAAAATATGTGGGTGAAGAGGCGGTGGTTTAATCACGCTGAAGATGTGTGATGATTTTTTTTATTAGATAACTTGGAAAGAGGAAGAAGGTTCATGAAGGAAATGGGTGGCTTAGAATGCATTGTACAGCCAAGAAGGTTGCTTATCACTGTTGCCTTTGAATTTTTTTTACCAAGTTTGGTATATTTGCAGGGTGTTTAGGACTTTTAGTGTATGAACAGTTTATCTCCTTATGTTTCTCAGCCAATGGGTTGTTGCCAAGCCCACATGCAATAACTGTTGGGTAAAAAAAAATGCATAATGACACCTTTAATCACTCAAGCAACCAATAGCAACCAAGTTTCAAACCTAACAAAAAAAATTGGCAATACAATTAGTGTCACATCATTTTTCATTCTTAGAATATAGGATAATTTTAAATTCCTTTCATTTGACCTGCCAAATAGAATATTTAGAGGAATTTAAAATGCAAATGCTATAAAATCCCCCAAATATACCTCGAACAAACGCAACCTGAAAATCTATAATATTTTGTTCTTTTTTATCTAGATGATCCGTTTATCCTATTATAAGTTTATACTCCCTCCGTCCTAAAATAATTGTCCACATTTGACTTTTTCGGTCTATTCTTTTCAACTTTGACCTTATGTATTTTTGCTTGTGTTAGGTAATATTTGATACAAAATATATGAACGGGTTACGTTTTAAATGTATTTTCATTCACATAAATTTGTATCAAGTATTATATAACACAAACACAAATATTTAGGGTCAAAGTTGAAAAACAAAGACTTAAAAGGTCAAATATGGACAATAATTTTAGGACGGAGGTAGTAACCAATTCCCTGCTAAAAAAAATTATTTGACCCTTTGGAGACATGAGCAGAGACAAGAAGACAAGGTGGGTATCTGTCCCTAGCAAAAACATTTGTTGTGTTAATTTTCAAAAATTTATAGTTATTTTTATAATTTGCACCATTTACGACAAGATTTGTAAGTTTTACAAAAATATCAAAGTTTTGCCCCATTAACGATTAGTTCCGCCTAGGGCTGGCATAACAGGTCACACGAACCTGTTAAGACACGAACCTGTTAAGGTCAAACACGAACACGACCTGTTAACTAATCGTGTCATTTTTCTCAAACACGAACACGACACGAAAATTAACAGGTCACCTGTTAAGACCTGTTAACATGCATATTAGTATTTTAGGTTTTTTTTTTTTTTTTTTTTTTTTTTTTTTTTTTGCGAAAAAAAAGATAAATTGATATGGATCTGAAAATCCAATTGAGATACACTTCAAGAAACAACAACGACAACAAAAACATCAAGAACAACAACAAATCCACCATCAAATACTTCACTAACCTATTCTAATCCTAAACCCATCACTATTCCAAGCCAAGAACATCACCAACATCCAAACACATCACCACTGAAACATATCATTCTACCTCAAAAAGTAGCCTATCCTTTGCAAGAACAGCCAAACATCCTTTTTTACTTTCTGAAAGGAAACTAAAGAGCCCCATTGTTCCGCTTGTGGGAAAGTTTCTACTCGAAGCCAACAAGAAAAAGAAAATCCCCTATAAAGAGGCAACTGCACTGGCGTGTTAATTATTATTCCCTGCAAGAAAAACAAAATTGACTTTAAGATGAATAAAATAAATATGCATCAGTCAACATAACCATGTGTACATGTATAAACAAGATATGAAAGGGTGAGGTAAACCCACCTTGGTCTTCGGGTGAGTCGAACACAAGAACGAGGTGACAAGGGTTGTGGATTCGATCCACAATCTCGAATGAACAAGGTGTTTTTTACGGTGAAAAGGTGCGTATGATAGCTCAAAATGATGGGGATTAAAAATGGTGAATGATGGTGGTGGAGGTGTAGATGGACGCGCGGTGGTGGAGGAGTAACGGCCGGAAAAGTGGCCGGTTTTTAGTGTGTGTTAAGTGTGTGTGTTTGTCGGCGAAGAGAGAGAGATATATATAAGAGAAAACCTAATAAATTTATTAGGGCAGTGGGTACTTTATATATATACTATAATATTAACAGGTCACTAACAGGTCTTAACAGGTCTGACCTGTTAAGACACGAATATTAACAGGTCTTAACAGGTCTGACCTGTTAAGACACGAAACCTGTTAAGGTCAAACACGAAACCTGTTAAGAACAGGTCGTGTCGTGTCGTGTTAACAAGTTTCGTGTCAAAATTGCCAGCCCTAGTTCCGCCCCTCAAGTCTACACAATTGCCACTCAATACTCATACTTTTGTTACAAAGGAAATCTTCACCATCAATTAAACTTAACATGGAAATTCCAAAATTATCATAAATGGATTTATTGTTATCTTTGACAAGTGTTATCAAAATCATCGGTTTTTTATAAGACTCTGAGTATTACATATATTTAGAACTTGCTTGTTCTTTGATCTTAAGTCTCCTTGAGTGTCCACATAATAGTCTAATAGGATTCTATTGCTTACCCTATAAGGTTTATAGTTAGCAAATAAAACAAGCATTTAATTTGGTGATATCTTTTCTAGCACCCTCCTTTATTTATTGAGTTGTTTGTTGATTTTGTATGATGGTAATGCAGGTTGTCTTGATAAAAACAATGCATGGGTTATTTGAGTAGTGAGAACAAAACACAGGTTTGATCAACTAAAATGAGTCACATAAAAACTTAACGTACTAAAATGAAATGAAGTGGCTCATCCCACTACGATGCGGAAATTTATGAAGAATACATATTTAGTTTTAACATTTTTCTTTTCACTTTAACAACACGAATAACTAGTTTTTAGTACTGTAATAGCATATACTACCTCCGTCCCACAATAAATGTCCACTTTGACTTTTCTTAGTCTTTCTTATTAAACTTTCACCATAAATATTTATATTTGTGTTATATGATACTTGATGAAAAATATATTAATGGATTGGGTTTTAAATGTATTTTCATTTGATATAATTTTCATCAAGTATTATATTACACAAATAAAAACATTTACGGTCAAACTTGAACAAGAAAGACTCAAAAAATTCAAAGTGGACACTTATTATGGGACGGAGGTAGTAGTTACGAAGATATATTTGTCTTATTAAAATTTCATGCAAGCAGTTTACCACTCCCTCCGTCTCAAATTTATTGTACAATTTAAATTTTCAAAGTCAAACTAGTTCAACTTTGACCATAAATATATATTTTTTGTTGTATATTATACCATTGAAAAGCACACTTAAAACCCATTCCATTTATATATTTTGCATCAAATATTACATAACATCCACAAAAATATTTAAGGTCAAAGTTGAATAAGAAAGACTAAAAAAGTCAATAATGGACAATAAATTTGAGACGGAAGGAGTATTATTTACTTTTACAAATATATCTATTAATATTAATTTTTCTTATTATTGTCTTATGTTATAGATTGTTAAAAAAACATGATCGTAGTTAATTTACTAGTACCAAGTAACTTTATTTTTTGGACATATATAAAATCATTTATGGCATTTGACGGATACTGATGATGATAAAGTTCTTGAAGAATACAATGAAATTACTAGCTTTACGCCATTTGATGGTTTTAAAAGTAGTAGTGGAGTGAGTATGAACAAGGATTGAGCCACATTGGCATTTGGATGGGCAAAGGCCAACCCCAATATTTTTATAAATACTACTTCATCCGTTTCAAAATTATTTTCCATATTACCTTTTTCGGATGTCTCAAATTAATTGTCCACTTTCTTCTTTAAATAAAAACTATATAATATAATGAGAGAATAATTAATTTGAGTGGTTAAAAATTAAAGTGACATCACCTCCACTTTTATTAGATTATGTGATTTTTGTCACCTGACAATAATTTTGAGACGTGGAAGTAATATAGTAGTATTATTGATATGTTGGAGTGTAACTTTTACATAAGATGTCAACAAGCCCATCAAAAATAAGATACACATTCTACATTAATGTATGACTTTAAATTTTATTTTCGATATCTTTATTCAAGTTTTTTGTTTTGGCCTACCCGATTGAATAATCCTGGCTCCGTCACTGCATGATGAGCTTATTGGAGCAGTGAAAGAAAGATAACTATGACCAAAACCCTTATGATGATTGATGCTCAATTGAAGTTTGCTAATCTTTATGACATTAGTCTTCGTGGTCAGCTTAGATACATTTTTTTATTTTGTTTTACGTAAGTATGACATGCTATTTCTTATGTTAGTTTAGGCCTTAAGCACTATAGGCGCTTTTCATTTGCCTTGGGCTGAGATGTGGGATTCACCCACACCCGTTGTACTTAATTATTTTTTTTACTAATAATATTTTACCGGGATATTCTAACCAAAAAAAAAAAAAAAAAAAAAAAAAAAAAAAAAAAAAACATTTTTGGTGGTAAATGGATCATCTTTGGATAACAAATCGTCATCAATATCCAATCTAAAAAACATCTATATCCTTTAAAAAAAATGGTATCTATATCTATATCCGTATTGTTCATTCGTTCACTCAATCCATATCCGTCACAAATGGGTGGATTAATCAACCTTTGAAGGTTACTCATTGGGATGTATCACTGTAAGAGATTAATCAACAATAGATAAGAAAGACGTTATTGGGTTAATCCCAATCTACCCATAACTAAATTCAAACCCGAAGTCAAAGTCAACCCAAGAAAGTCAACACGCAGAAAATAACTGCGTAGCAGTTACAAAAAACAGTTATTCATGAAGGGACACGACTGTTGGCTCCAACGAACCAACACAACCATTCATTCATATCCTTTCATTGTACCTTTTCAGTTTGTATAAATAGAGTAGATTCTGTATGAACAAAATATGACAGATTAATAAAAGCATTTATATTTTAGCAAAGTTTCAATCTTTATATTGTTTTTTGGTATATTGTGACAATGTTAGACCATAGATCCACGTTTGAGGCCAACAATTGGTATCAGAGCGGTTTGGATTAAACTAACCAACATCATCATATACCAAGTTTTAATTTTTCTGTTTTGAATCGAAACAAAGATAACCCAGGTCTCGGTAACACTTCTTTCTGCAAAACTTTATACGAACAACAACAATCATTCTTTATCACTCTGTTGTGTTCAACAAAGAGATACCATCACTTTGCAGCCTGGTAATCTTTACCGGCAACAAAAGGGCACCTCTATTTTTTTGCAAATGAATTAATTTTTTTTACCAAAAATTAAAACAAAGACCCGGGATTAGGCATTTTTCAATTATACTAAAAACACCGATCGATTCAGAAACAAATATACCATTTGTTTTGTCATCAAGAAAAGGGGCAAAAACTATTTGAATCAATACAAGGAACAAACACACCTGTATCTTATCGATTCGAACCATTGCACCTGATATGTGGGGATCGCACCAGGCTTTACCTCTCAAGGGATCTTGAGAAGCTTACAACCCCCACCAGGCAGTGTACCTGATCGTTGTAGTATAATATAGTGACAAGTACCGGGGGATTGATCGTTCAGCTAGGAATAGTGTCGCTAGGATTAGAAAACCTAAATACTAGTTTTAGAGATGAAGGATGATTATTTTTGTATTTTTATATTTTTTAGAAAGCAAGTAAAAATCTCGGGTTTTGAAGGATTTGGGCGAAATTAGTTGCTAGTCAACTAACCCAATACTAAAGATGCAATCAAAATAAAATACTAGAAATGAAAATAAACTAAATTAAACTAAGGTTGTGAGCAATAAGTGGAGAAATGTGTTTACTTAGATTTCATTACTCCCTATATATCTTTTACACGTTAATTACTTGTTACAGTTGCGTGGATGACGGATTGTATTCCTTAATACCATTCATGGGGTGGCGTACTTAACTCCCCAATCCTATAAGTGCCTACTTCACTCCTATGTCGAGCCGGCTAAGAAGCTCCTAACATGGGATCATTAGAATTTACTCATGCATTAAATACAACCAATAAAACCTAGTACACATCGGTTCATGTTTCCTAAGACGTTCAAGCATGTTACCATTTGGAGATCTGCCAGTTTTCTTAATCCTAACATTGAAATCATTCATCCAATACAACCATAAACAAGTAATCAACACATAATCAACATCTAGGTTTCATTAGATCTAAGCAAACACAAGATAAATCTAGCCTAGCATGGTGGAATCAAGACAAGCACAAGATATAGACAACCAACACATAGACATATTGATTGAATTAAAAGAACACTTATCTCAATAGCACATGTAAGAGTTCAAGGGCTGAAAACCCTTGAAAAACCTGTAAAATTCATATATGGTTCGGCTTTAGGGTTTCTGCAAACTTGTTTCTCTTTATGAATGAAAATTAGAAAACTATATATATAAAATTGAGTCTGACGGCGTCAAGAACAAATGGGTGACGCCGTCATCTCGCCGCCAAAAGAATTCTCGGACTGCCTTGATCTACATCTGACGCCGTCATGTATTAAGTTTTTCCAGGCCGTCGCGTATTTAACTCTTGACGCTCTACCTTGTGACGCCTTCATTTCTGTACTGGGTCGTCATGAAATTTACTCTTGACGCCGTCAAATTGTTACTCTTGACGCCGTCACCTACTGTTCCCAGCTTGGAAAATTAAGTCTTTGGCGTTTTCTTCACTTTAATGCTCCAAAAACGTCCGAATTGCTTCCTTTTTCAGATTTCACTCCCAAAGTACCTAAAATCACAAAAGGAACGATTTAGGGCAATATTTGATCAAATAAATTCAATTCCGGGCTTAAATGACCCCCTAAAAGTGGTTCATTTTTCGCCTCATCATATACCCTTACACTTGAGATTTGCTTGTCCTCAAGCAAATGGGCTTTTATTCTAGTCAAAATACAAGTTAGGGGTCATTTAACACTAATATAAAAGTAATTACAACAAATAATCGTTCCACTAAAGACCAAAGAGAAGCACGGAGGTTATACACTAGCACCTCACAAATAGTGTTTAGATACTCACATCTCTCGGGTGTAATAAAGTATATATCACATTATGGAAATGGAAAACATCTCTCACTACCTATCATAGCAAAATAGATTACCATAGGCTTGGGAAAGGATCAAACCTCCACCACATGGCGTAAGCACCTAGGATAAACTTTCAAAGAGGTCTTTTAAAGGGTTGTAACGTTAGGTGTAGGGATATGAAATACACGGTTTTGTTGGATATAGGCAGTCTTTACTGGTGGCGAGTTAACAATCTTGGTTAATTACATGTACAATATGGCGTTGCTAAGCCAAGACTAGACTCGACTTAAGCTAATAAATGAAAAATAACAAAAACATAAAATAAACATAGAATGAAATGGGATGGTAGTCCGTATGTTTTTTCTCTTTTCTTTTTCTATTTTTTCTTTTTCTTTTTCTTGGTTTTTCGATTTTTTTTTTTTTTTTTTTTTTTTTTTTTTTTTTTTTTTGCATACACTCTTACCCTACCATCCAAAATAATACATCATAGGGAATGAACATTCCCCTTACACTTGAATTTTTACATACTTTACAATAAACAAATCTAATGACTCGAATTAAGAAAATCAAAATGCTTGGAGTACTTTTAAGATTAACGTACATACGGGGGTAATATATGATGTTCTTCCCCATTGCTCCATAAAATAAGTACTTTACCCATGAGTCTCAATCGTCCCAAAACAATATGTACAAGGATATGACTCGACTTAGCAACCATGTAATCAATTAGATAGTTAACTTAGGGTTTAACAAACAACAATAATGCACTAAAAATAAGCGCATACACGGAAGGCTAAGGCGATTTGGTTGTACATTTAAGTGGGGTGTAACAAATTCTTCCTTTAAGTAAAATGCTTAAAGTTAGAAACGAAAAGATAGGCTCGGAGGGGTGTACTACGGGTTTCGTGTACTAAAAATGAGTACAACGCTAAGGGTGTGGGAAAAATTAGTTGACTTAACTAGCCAAGTAATATGACTTAAATGGTCAAGTAATTATGATACGGGTTTAACACAAGGGTGATCCTAATGCCTCTTATCATGTAGTAAATCCTACTACACGAATGTAGTCTCACTAGCGGTCTCGGGATGCATCACTAACGCAAGTTCTAGAATCTAAATGCTACCGGTACGCTCATAAGCACTAATAGTAAATGCTTTTCCTATCAAATCTAAAGGCGAACCTCACATATTTGGGTGGAAAATTTTTCTGAAAGTACGGTTATGTGCTAGTCATACAATCTCCTATCCATGAGACGTTTGCTATGGCTAAAGTTTCAATCCTAAATGTTGTAAAAATTTTTAAATTTGGCGCTAAAATTGCACTAACAAGTATTTCTCATAGTTTTATTACACATCTACTATCAAACAAACAAACTCAACCGAAAGTGTATTTGTAAGGTATGATCATTTTACCCTCCCCTTACACTTAAGATGAACATTGTCCCCAATGTTCGAGTAAAGAATGTAAAAGTGAAATAAGTAAAACGAATGAAATCAAATACTCCCCTGATTCGCTCGGTATGGATAATAAGGTGGCCAGGTTAGATCTTCCTCCAAGAAAATGAACAATCAAAGCTTCCTTTCCATAATATAAATCATCTTCTTGTCATACATAACCTGTAAATCCTGAGAAAACAAACAAAGCAACCTCGCATAAAATCGGCGGCAATCTACATAAGTTACTAAATCCTAGAAAACAAAATAAGATATAATGCTTGTGGAATAAAGTTTGCAGATTTCCTGAAGATTATAAAACTTAATAATTCAACAAAAACTTTAAAACTCCGTTAGAAAAACGAAACTGGTAAAATTTCCAGGTTTTTACACGTGATGCCGTCAAGAGTAAACTCGTGACGCCGTCAGAAGTGACCTGCAGAAATTCTTGTGTTAAGTTTCCGGAAAATTTCTGGAAAAACTTGGTGCTACTTCCTGGAAAATCCTGCAAAACTTCATTATTACTCAATACAAGCATTTGACTCTAACAAATACGAATATACATGTCCATTTAATATTGTGGAGAATCATGATCGGTTTGTTTCTTAAAAACATATTTGGGGTTTCCCCTTACACTTATCTTTTGCAAAAATACTTTTAGGTGGAGTTAAGACTAGGCCAAAACAACAAAGTAAAGTATTTCCACTTTTTAGTTTTGAAACATGATCTACCAACAATAAAAATAAAGCATGCATACGGAAGCAAATAACAAACAAACAAAATAAAATCACACAAAGCAGGGGTTGCCTCCCAAGAAGCGTTTTTCTTTATTTACGAGTCTTGTAGCTAGACTCAAGGTCATGAGTTACTACGTGACCTCATCATCAAACGTCACATCCTCCTCACTAATCATTTCATTGTTATTTTCTTGATAATGTTTTACACGTTGTATGTTAACAGTAAATTCCCTACCTTCATCGTCTAATAACACAACGGCCCCAGTTGTAGAGGAATTTTTCACCGTAAACGGTCCATACCATATAGACTTGAGTTTTCTCAGAAATAATCTCAACCGAGAATTGTACAATAGGACTTTGTCACCTTCTGAAAATTCTTTGGGTTTCTTAATTCTCTGGTCATGCCATCTTTTTGCTCTCTCTTTATATGTGATGGAAGATTCATAGGCTTCTAACCTAAGCTCATCAAGCTCGTGTAATTGCAAGAACCTATTAGTTCCGGCAATTGTATAATCTAAGTTACATGTCTTAAACGCCCAATAAGCCTTATGTTCTAATTCTACAAGCAAGTGACACGCCTTACCATACACCATGCGAAACGGGGTCGTTCCAATAGGTGTCTTGTAGGCGGTTCAGAATGCCCACAAGGCTTCGTCAAGTTTAAATGACCAGTCTTTTCTATTTTGACTAACTGTCTTTTCAAGTATTCTTTTAATAGCCCTATTGGTGTTTTCGACCTGGCCATTGGTTTGTGGATGATAGGCGGTGGAGAACCGATGGGATACTCCATACCTCTTCATGACCTTTTCCATTTGTGCATTGCAAAAGTGGGTCCCCCTATCACTGATGAGAGCTTTAGGAATCCCGAATCTAGCGAAAAGCTTTTTCAGAAAATGAATAACTACTCTGACATCATTGTCCTAAGGGCTTGTGCCTCAACCCATTTTGAAACATAATCGATGGCAACTAAAATGTATTCATTCCCCCCTGAAGATGGAAAGGGTCCCATGAAGTCAATTCCCCAAACATCGAAGACCTCACATACTTGTATAAAATTCTGAGGCGCTTTATCCCTATGTGATATGTTCCCGGCCCGTTGACATGCATCGCATGCCTGTACAATTTCTTTGACATCACGGAAAGTTGTGGGCCAATAGAATCCCGCGTCGAAAATCTTTCGGGTGGTGGTGCTTATCCCATGATGCCCTCCAGAGGGACCAGAGTGACATTCCCTCATAATCTTTACTGCCTCACTTTCCGAAACACAACGTCTTATAATTTGGTTAGGACACCTTCGGAATAAAAATGGTTCATCCCAAAAGTAGTATTTTAACTGAGAAAAGAACCTTTTTTCTTTCGTATCTAGTCAGGTGTTCAGGAACGATTCTGCTTGTGAGATAATTGGCAAAATCGGCGTACCAAGGCTCCGAATCAATCATTAACATTAGTTGTTCGTCAGGAAATGAATCCCTAATCTCACTTCTATCGTGTTCATCCAAGGGGTTTTCAAGACGAGATAGATGATCTGCAGCCATATTTTCTGCCCCCCTCTTATCACGAATCTCAACATCAAATTCTTGTAGCAATAAGATCCACCGAATTAGTCGTGGCTTAGCATCCTGCTTAGCAAAAAGATATCGAAGAGCCGAGTGATCAGTGAAAACGACTGTCTTTGAAAGGACAAGATATTACCGAAATTTGTCGAATGTGAACACTACGGCTAATAATTCCTTTTCAGTGGTGGAGTAATTCTCTTGAGCGGGATTCATGGTTTTGCTAGCATAGTAAATAGGTTAGAAAAGCTTGTCACGCTGTTGGCCCAATACAGCCCCGACAGCGAAATCGCTAGCGTCACACATGATTTCAAACGGTAACTCCCAGTTGGGTGTAATCATGATTGGAGCTTATGTGAGCTCCTTTTTTAAGAGATCGAATGCATCCTTGCATTCCTGGGAAAAATCGAACGGAGCATCCTTCATAAGCAATTGAGTCATTGGCCGAGCTATTTTGGAGAAGTCTTTGATGAATCTCCGATAAAACCCGGCGTGCCCCAAGATGCTGCGTATTGCTTTAACAGTCGTGGGGTATGGTAACTTAGATATAGCTTCAACTTTAGCTTGGTCCACCTCTATCCCGTTCCCTGAGATCTTATGCCCTAACACAATCCCTTCTTTCACCATGAAATGACACTTTTCCCAGTTTAACACGAAGTTGGTTTCCTCACAACGTTTAAGCATCTTTTCTAGATTAGCAAGACAGTGGTCGAAGGAGTTCCCGAAGACCGAAAAGTCGTCCATGAACACTTCCATGCTGTCTTCCATAAGTTCGTGAAAGATTGCGGTCATGCATTGTTGGAAAGTGGCGGGGGCATTACATAGCCCAAAAGGCATCCTTTTGTAGGTAAATGTTCCATAAGGGCAAGTAAACATGGTCTTTTCTTGGTCCTCAGGTGCTATGGGAATTTGAAAATACCCTAAGAATCCATCCAAGAAGCAATAGTACTCGTGTCCAAACAATCTCTCTAACATTTGGTCAATGAATGGCAAGGGAAAGTGATCTTTCCTCGTGGCATCATTGAGCTTTTGATAGTCAATGCATACCCGCCATCCAGTGACCGTTCTCTGGGGCACCATCTCACCCTTGTCATTCTTAACTACAGTCATTCCACCCTTCTTAGGTACAACCTGTACAGGACTGACCCATGGGCTATCCGAGATTGGGTAGATCAATCCTGCATCCAGAAGTTTGATGACTTCTTTCTTCACTACTTCCTTAATGTTGGGATTCACCTGCCTCTGGGGTTGCACGGTAGGTTTATAATCTTCTTCCATGAGAATCTTATGTGTGCAAAAAGTTGAGTCAATCCCCTTAATGTTGGCTACACTCCATGCGAGCACTCCCTTATATTTCTTTAGGACCTCTAAGAGTTTACCTTTTTGTTCATGTTCTAGGGAAGAGTTTATGATTACCGGCAGTTGGTCCTCTCCCTGAAGGAAGGCATACTCTAAATGGTTAGGAAGCTGCTCAAGATCTAACTCAGGAGGTTCGATAATAGAAGGCTTAAGCTTGTTTTCGGGCTTCCGGAGCTCGAGATGCTTCGTTGCCTCTTGTCTAGGGTAGAAGGAGACTGCACCAATATCCTCCATCTTTTCCACCTCTAGCAAAGGCAGAAAACTCTCGTCCCGTAGCCAGCCTTCCTCGATTTGTTCATCGACACAGCTATCAATGACATCTGTAAGTTCATCGACCTCCCCAATGAAATAGAGCCGGTTAGCTGCTTCGAGAGAGAGATCCATAGAGTCCTTAATGTCGAAGGTTGTGCTATCGGTTCCCACTCGCAAGGTTAACTTGCTGTCATAAATATCAATGACTGCACGAGCGGTAGCAAAAAATAGTCTCCCTAAGATGATGGGTACCAAGTCATCCTCCTCCATATCCAGGATTACGAAGTCGACCGGGAATTGGAATTTCACAACTTTAACTAGCACATTCTCGCATATCCCTACGAGGTACTTGACTGATCTATCGGCTAGTTGGATGTTCATACAGGTAGGCTTTAATCCAGAGTATCCTAATTTAAGGAACATAGAGTGAGGCATGAGATTGATACTCGCCCCCAAATCGGCAAGAGCATTCTTTATTGATAGAGATCCTATGAAGTAAGGCAAGGTGAAGCTGCCTGGATCGTCTACCTTTTTTGGTAGCCCTCGATGGGTCACCACCGAGCATTCTTCCCCTAGGGTCACAAGACCCTCAAGTTTCTTTCGGTTAGCGAGTAGTTTTTTAAAGTATGCGCTATACTTTGGCATGTGATAGCAAGCATCAAGGAGGGGTATGGTGACTACTAAGTCTTTTAGGTATGACAAGAATCTTTATTATCATTCCCAGTTTTCTGGTTCTTTAATCAGGATGGGAATGGGATTCTCACAGGTTGGTTAGGTGGGGTTGATGGGGAAGGGGTCGTCAAGGGAGGTTGGTTGGGAGTCTCGCAGCCTACATCCTCCTCCTCCTCGCGAGGCTTGTTTAGATCGGGAGTGATGGGGGACGAGCTTGGGTAAGGGGGTCCTTGGTTGTTGTTCCAGCTCGAGTGATTATCGCGAGCATGGGGTCTTTTTTGCTTACTGATGGTATTTCAAGGTTATCGAGGGCTGAGTTAAGCTTGTTGAAAAATTCTCCAATGTCATTCTGCTGCTCGTCAACAAGTTCATTAAGACCTTTCAATTGCAAGCCTTTTTCTTGAGTGAAGTGACCAAGGTCATCTTCAAAAGTGTTCCTGATTTCGAATTCAGGACCTTCCTCTCCTTCTTTTCTTTTTACCAGATTTCCCCAGAGGGTATAATCACCATTTTGGTAAAAAGGCAAAAGGGAGGGATCAGCATAGATGTCACCTCCTGACAAGCATGCATGTTCAGTCGTAGCTGCTCCTCCGCATTCTTCTACCTCATGCGGGCCTCCACAGTAGTCACAGATCAAGTAAGGATTCGAAAGTTGTTTAGGTAACTGCGACCCAGCTAGGTACTCCATTCTTTTGTGAATTTTTCTCAACCGATTTGAAGTGACTTCAGAATGCTGACAGTCGACTCAGGTTCATCCCAAGTGTCATCCTGGTCTTGAGCATATTCTTCAATCCTATCACATCCTTCTTCGGCACTAAGATTGGCTAATCTCCCTTTTCTAGATTGGTTGATTTCATTCCGATCATTAGAGGAGACATTGTCGTAGAAGATTTGGACCAAAAGCCAAAGTTCGATGCCATGATGGGGAACTTGTCTTATTAAATCCTTAAATCTAATCCACGATTTATGGAAGGGTTCGTCCTTCCCTTTTCGGAAATGGAGGATCCTATCTCTAAACGCTGAGGTTTTTCCAGGTGGGAAGAACTTCTCATAGAACTTGGATATGAGTTGCTCCCATGTGAAAACAGATTCAAAAGGGAGTTTATCATACCACTCTTGGGCTTTTTCATATAGGGTGAAAGGAAAGAATCGTAATTGGGACGTGTCTCTAGTAGCCCCATCCGCATGGAGGGTGTCTACTATTTTCAAGAAGTCTTTAATGTGTTGAATTGGATCTTCCTCATCTAATCCACAAAACTTACACACACTTTGGACAAGCCAAACATCGTTCGCATGCAAGACCTCATTGGTGTGTTCGTTTGGGTAGACAATGGCATTTGAGAAGCCACGAGGGGTTGGGGAGGAGTAGTCCTTAAGGCGCTTAGGAGTAGGAGTTGCGGGGGTACTCATCTCATTGTTGGGTTGGGAGCTAGGGGTTGTAATGTGATTTTCTGAATTTTCTTCAGAAAGGGGTGTATCAAAATCAATGGCAACGCTAGATGGTTCAGGAGTTGAGTGAGATTGTCTTAATCTACGCATTTCTCTTTCAGGTTCTGCATAAGGCAAGACAAGGTTTCTAATGGAACTACGACTCCTAGTGATCCTAAGGTTAGAGGATTCGTCAGTTGCCATGATGGCAGGTGGTGAAAAGTTTCGAACAAAAACACGAAGAAATAAGATAGACTAAAGAAAACCTAAAAATAAAAATAAAATCTTACTAGAAAGGAATCTAGCAAGTAGACCTAATAAAAAGAGATTCTAACCTAGACAATAACTATTCCCCGGCAACGGCGCCAAAAACTTGATACGTGGGGATCGCACCAGGCTTTACCTCTCAAGGGATCTAGAGAAGCTTACAACCCCCACCAGGCAGTGTACCTGATCGTTGTAGTATAGTATAGTGACAAGTACCGGGGGATTGATCGTTCAGCTAGGAATAGTGTCGCTAGGATTAGAAAACCTAAATACTAGTTCTAGAGATGAAGGATGATTATTTTTGTATTTTTATATTTTTTAGAAAGCAAGTAAAAATCTCGGGTTTTGAAGGATTTGGGCGGAATTAGTTGCTAGTCAACTAACCCAATACTAAAGATGCAATCAAAATAAAATACTAGAAATGAAAATAAAACTAAATTAAACTAAGGTTGTGAGCAATAAGTGGAGAAATGTGTTTACTTAGATTTCATTACTCCCTAGATATCTTTTACACGTTAATTACTTGTTACAGTTGCGTGGATGACGGATTGTATTCCTTAATACCATTCATGGGGTGGCGTACTTAACTCCCCAATCCTATGAGTGCCTACTTCACTCCTATGTCGATCCGGCTAAGAAGCTCCTAACATGGGATCATTAGAATTTACTCATGCATTAAATACAACCAATAAAACCTAGTACACATCGGTTCATGTTTCTTAAGACGTTCAAGTATGTTACCATTTGGAGATCTGCCAGTTTTCTTAAGCCTAACATTGAAATCATTCATCCAATACAACCATAAACAAGTAATCAACACATAATCAACATCTAGGTTTCATTAGATCTAAGAAAACACAAGATAAATCTAGCCTAGCATGGTGGAATCAAGACAAGCACAAGATATAGACAACCAACACATAGACATATTGATTGAATTAAAAGAACACTTATCTCAATAGCACATGTAAGGGTTCAAGGGCTGAAAACCCTTGAAAAACCTGTAAAATTCATATATGGTTCGGCTTTAGGGTTTCTCCAAACTTGTTTCTCTTTATGAATGAAAATTAGAAAACTATATATAGAAAATTGAGTTTGACGGCGTCAAGAACAAATGGGTGACGCCGTCATCTCGCCGCCAAAAGAATTCTCGGACTGCCTTGATCTACATCTGACGCCGTCATGTATTAATTTTTTCCAGGCCGTCACGTATTTAACTCTTGACGCTCTACCTTGTGACGCCTTCATTTCTGTACTGGGTCGTCATGAAATTTACTCTTGACGCCGTCAAATTGTTACTCTTGACGCCGTCACCTACTGTTCCCAGCTTGGAAAATTAAGTCTTTGGCGTTTTCTTCACTTTTATGCTCCAAAAACGTCCGAATTGCTTTCTTTTCCAGATTTCACTCCCAAAGTACCTAAAATCATAAAAGGAACGATTTAGGGCAATATTTGATCAAATAAATTCAATTCCGGGCTTAAATGACCCCCTAAAAGTGGTTCATTTTTCACCTCATCAGCACCCTTATTCTTGAATAATTACTTGATTCAAGATATACACGGCAGAAGAATCCCACAAGGATCAACCGGAGTTCGAAACAAGAACACTAACACTGTGAAGAGAAGGTTAACCAAAAGCCAATAATACCGGCGGTCAACCATCAGAAGACAATAACCAGTTTCAATCGTCCAAAACAAAAGAGACGGTTTTATCTCACAAGAGATACAAAAAGAAGAAAAGAGGCGCTTGTTTAAGCGTTTAGGGCAAAAAGGAACCAACAACACACTTTAGGGCTTCGGTTTTTTTAATAAACCCCCCAGGTTCCAAAAAGTTACAACACCACCCTTATTTATTTATTTTTTGGCATATAGTATATTAGAAATCTTAATATATTTATATTGTCATTATTTTAAATAAGTTACTTGTCTTATATCATTAGTATCTTATCAATTTTAGAACATATAATAACCTAGTATATTTACGCTGCTTATTATTTAGGAATAACTTTTAAGGAGTAATTAACCTTAGGTTTATTTCACATTATTATATAATCTCCAAGGATAGTTTATTATTAAGACTAATCCTATCAGTTTTGATTACCATTAAAACACAAAACATAAGAAGCACGCTAGAAATTTTATAACACACTCAGTGTTAGTTTTTTGGAGATTATTTGTCATTATCCTTAAGATATGACTAAAAACGGTGAAGACGGAAAGAAGGAGGTTAGTACATCTAATACTACCCCTCAATTCCAATGCCCAATATTAAAACCCGTGAATTACTCTTTATGGGCAATTTGAATGCAAATTCTTTTAGAAGCAAATGGGTTATGGGAAACGATAGAGCCATTAGACTCAACTCAACCCGATAAGAAAAAAGAGAAAACTGATATTGCATACCTTTACCAATCCTTACCCGAAGATCAATTACTTCAAATCACAAAGCACAAAACCCCGAAAGCAATATGGGATGCTTTGAAAACTAGACACTTAGGCGAAGATAGAGTTAAACAAGCGAGATTACAAATACTCAAATCTGACTTCGAATTATTACATATGAAGGAAGATGAGACAATAGACACCTTTACAGGAAAACTCACAACTATAATAAACAAAGCCGCTAGTCTAGGACACACAATAGAACATCAAACCTTAGTTAGGAAATTACTAAATGTTGTACCGGATAGGTATCTGCAAATAGTTGCATCTATAGAACAATATTCTGACCTAAGCACTATGACAATGGAAGAAGCAATAGGAAGACTTAAGACTTATGAAGAAAGAATTAAGTTTAAGAATGAAAGACAAGTGAACACTCAGGACAGACTATTGTTCACACAACATGAAGATCAAGGCCAACAATTCAGAAAACGTGGTCATGGTGGATTTAACCAATCACAAGGCCAAGGAAATAATTTAAAGAAAGAAACAAACAGCAACTCAAATAAATTTACTCATGACAAGAGTAAGGTGCTATGCTTCAAATGCAAGGAGTATAGGCATTTTGCAAACAAATGTCCATTAAAGAAAGAAGAACAATCCAATCTCATTGAAGAAGACTTGGAACCAACATTACTTATGGCAACTATTGAAGAAACACCAGGAAATTTCATTAACCAAGAAGAATCACGAAGCAAGAATGGAAGGAAATTCCATTCAACTTCAAATTGACAATATCAAATATCGAACAACAAGGAGTTGGAAATTAAAGCTTGGATGGTGGTATAACCGAAAGCATAAGTCGACCTGGAATTAAGGAAGATATATACGCTGCAAGAACTCCAATTAAAAGACAAGGTGTTGGTGGCATAACCAACCAAAATTATGATCAACCTGGACTTAAGGAAGATCACAACAACAATGGTGGGAATAACCAGAAAAAATACGATCAACATGGACATAATGAAGATCACAGCAATAAAGGTGGAAGTAACCGAAGAAAAATTGATCTGCCTGGATATAAGGATGATCACAAGCACTACAAAATTAAAATAGTAGTAGCTAAAATGGTGGATTTAACCAGAAGATGAATCAAGAAGACTTAAAGATCTAGGAGACGACGATTGTGATTAAGGGGGAAAATATTGGGTTAATCCCAATCTACCCATAACTAAAGTCAATCCCGAAGTCAAAGCCAACCCAAGAAAGTCAACACGCAGAAAATAACTGCATAGCAATTACAAAAAACAGTTATTCATGAAGGGACACGACTGTTGGCTCCAACAAACTGACACAACCATTCATTCGTACCCTTTCATTGTACCTTTTCAGTTTGTATAAACAGAGTAGATTCTGTATGAACAAAATATGACAGATTAATAAAAGCATTTATATTTTAGCAAAGTTTCAATCTTTATATTGTTTTTTGGTATATTGTGACAACGTTAGACCATAGATCCACGTTTGAGGCCAATAGACATGCAAAAGAGCTATAAGCTAAATAAGAGCACTCATTCTGTTTCATATTATAACAAAATATCATGATTAATATATTTCTTGAAATGACAACTAACAACTTCAAAGATTAGTGATGTCAAACATGCAGCATGATATTTACAAACAGTAAACCATCCAAGTTTAACTACAGTTATGTCCAACATGTTGCAATATTGGATGATAGTTAGTTAAACCATTCAAATAGATACACTGGTGTTGAGGCGAAAAATGATCCGTTTTTAGGGGGTCATTTAAGCCCGAATCCGACTTTATTTGATCAAATATTGCCCTAAATCGTTCCTTTTGTGATTTTAGGTACTTGGAGAGTGAATTCTGGAAAAGAAGCCATTTTGGACGTTTTTGGAGCATAAAAGTGAAGAAAACGGCAAAGTATCAATTTTCCATGCTGGAAAGACTAGGTGACGGCGTCAAGAGTTACACCCTGACGGCGTCAGACATCAAGAATAAAAAACCGTAGTTGATGACGGCGTCAAAAGTCATCCTGACGGCGTCAAAGTACCAAGAATAAAATACCGTAGGTGGTGACGGCGTCACACAGGCCGTCATAAGTAGATCAAGGCCGTCCGAGGAAGTATTTGGCGGCGAGGTGACGGCGTCACATGGTTGTCTTGACGCCGTCAGCCCAGTTTTCCTATATATAGTTTTCTAGTTTTTTACATTAAAAAAGGAGAGAAGTTTTGGTGAAACCCTAAAGACGAATTTGGTGCATCTTTTACAGGTTTTTCAAGGGTTCCAAACCCTTGATACCTTGCATTGTAATTGAGATAAGTGTTCTTCTAATTCAATCAATATGTCTATGTATTGGTTGTCTATATCTTGTTCTTGTCTCAATTCCATTATGCTAGGCTAGATCTCTCTTGTGTTTGCTTAGATCTAATGAAACCTAGATATTGATTATGTGTTGATTACTTGTTTATTCTTGTTCTTGGATGAATGATTTATATGTTAGGCTTAAGAAAACTGGCAGATCTCCAAATGGTAACATGCTTGAACGTCTTAAGAAACATGAACCGAGGCGTACTAGGTCTTTATTGTTGTATTTAATGCATGAGCCACTGTTTACAATCCCTATAGTTGTGTTGGGTCATGGTGTAGGAGGAGATAAGAGCTCATAGAATTGGGGAGTTATGTATGCCACCCCATGAATGGTATTAAGGAATACGATCCGTCATCCATGCAATTATAACAAGTAATTAACATGTAAAAGATATCTAGGGAGTAATGAAGTCTAAGTAAACACAATTTCTCCAATTACTGCTCACAACCTTAGTATAATTAGTTTGTTTTCATTTTTGTTATTTTATTTTGATTGAATCTTAGTTTTGGGTTAGTTGAATAGCAACTAATTCCGCCCACTCCTTCAAAACCCGAGATTTTAATTGCTTTCATAAAAATATAAAAAGACAAAAATAATCATCCCTCATCTTTAGAACTAGTAATTTAGGCTTTCTAATCCTAGCGACACTATTCCTAAGCTGAACGATCAATCCCCCGGTACTTGTCACTATACTATACTACAACGATCAGGTACACTGCCTGGTGGGGGTTGTAAGCTTCTCGAGATCCCTCGAGAGGTAAAGCCTGTTGCGATTCCCACGCATCAAGTTTTTGGCGCCGCAGCCCGGGGAATAGTTATTGTCTAGGTTAGAATTTCTTTTTATTAGATCTACTTGCTAGATTCCTTTCTAGTAAGATTTTATTTTTATTTTTAGGTTCTTCTTTAGTCTATCTTATTTCTTCGTGCCTTTGTTCGTAACTCTTTACCATCCGACATCATGGAAGGTGGTAACATCTTTGAACCCGTCATCCCACCACAACAAAACCCACCACTAGAACCCCTTAGGCCCCGAACCTTAGGAGAGTACTCCCGACCTAGCCATCAAGGCTACCGAAACACCATTGAGCTCACCGGAGCCAATGTGACCCCCTTGCGATCCGACACCATCCGGTTGGTGCAAAGCGGATGTGCATTCCATGGACTTCGTTCCGAAGATCCAAACCAACACCTTTAGAACTTCCTCAAAATCGTAGATTCCATAGAGGTGTTGAAACTAGAGAGACTACCCGTTTACGCCTATTCCAATTCTCTCTACGGGATCAAGCTAGTCAATAGCTTGAGCGTTTACCCGCGGGATCCATCACCACATGGGATGATCTCACCACTCGTTTCCTTGCTCAATTTTTCCCACCGGGGAGAACTACTAAGCTTAGGAATGACATCTTGATGTTTCAACAACGTCAAAATGAATCTTTTTATGAAGCATGGACTCGTTTCAAGGACTTACTCCAAAAAGTCCCTCATCATGGCATAGATCTTTGGCTCCAAGTCCAAATTTTTTATGACCATATCGACATCTCCACGAGGCGAACCATTGACCAATCGGCCGGTGGTAAGCTACGTGATCTTAGTGCGGAACAATAATGGGAACTCATAGAAGATCTTGCTCTCTATGACAACGAAAGTTGGAATGATCCCCGTGATTTGAACGAAACGGTCAAGGCAATATCTTTGCCTTCGAGCAATTCTAGCACTCCCGACCGTAGGATCATGGAACTTGAAGGTCGAGTCAAGTCTCTCATGAAACCCTACGAAGCTCATAAACCTTCAAGCCAAGTAAGCAGAATCGCTTCTACATGCAAACTATGCAATGGCCCTCATGAGACCCATAACTGCATGGAACTTCCAAAACGTGCTTATAACGAATTCACATCATCGCACATAGGTCAGGGTCCTCGAACTTCTGCCGAAGCCTATGAGGCATGGAAGGATAAACCTCATTTTAGAGGGTACCAAACGCGAAGCGTATCCTTCAATGACTCCTCACCACTCACTTGGTCCGAGCATTTTCCATCACAAGGCATTCCTAGGCAAAGCTGTGAAAATACTTTAAAGAAATTCATTCTCTCTCAAGAACTACAGCTCGCTACGCTCGAGGCCAAATTTAAACAACAGCAGGATGATGTAAACAACAAGATTTGTAATATGTTGACTGCTATCAAAGAGCATATTGATAATAGGCCCATTCCCGTTAATGAGGTTAAATCTGCTACCATCATGAGTCCACCAGCCTCCCCTATAAAAATAAAAAGTCCTTGCAAGCTATTCAAACATCTGTATCCTAACGGAAAAGAACCTGTCAACCCCCCTGGACCAATCCACTTCGTAAACACCATCATCACGATATCTGCTTCAACACCCAACCCAACCCAACAACAACCTAAAAAATTCAGTCAGACAGCGAAAGATGAGACCTCAAGGGTTGACCATGATTTGGCAAGAAAACCTACCGACTCACCCGAGCAATACACCGCGCAAGAATCAAACAAACCAGATGAAAGGAAAGAGAAATCGGAAGAGCACGAGAAAGATCCAACCATTTTGGGTAAATCTATTATAGAAGAACCCGAGGGAAAAATGGAGGATGTTATTAGTGTGGGTAACAATCATACTAAGGAAAGTAACCCTAAAGTTTTCAAGATCCCTTGTACCATTAAGGAAAAGCTCTTAACCGATAGTCATATAGATCCTAGCTTCCCAGTCAACATAATCCCCCTCTCCCTATACCACAAAACCTTCCCAGAGCACGTTGCGTGCAAGAGAGTAATAGAAAATTTATCAATTAGGATTGGGGAGCTTGTTTACAATACTGACCTCACCGTGGTTGATGACGTGGACCCTTTCACCAATCAAACGTTAACCAACCCTGTCCTTGGGATGCCATTTATCAATGAATCGGGAGCAATCCTTGATGAGAAAGATGGTAGTGTATTACTCACCGATGGTGTTAGGAAGGTAATTTTTCGTAAGGATAGTGAGGAGGTATACGAATATCGTCCCTCCCTTGAGGGGAATCTATATGGGTTAAAGGATGGAGAGTTGAGGAAGATAAGACGGCGTGATCCAAGTAATCTCAAAATCCCCTGTATGATCGGTCATAAGTATTTCGATAACATTTACATAAATATATTCATGCCTAAGAATGTTATGTCCCTATTCCATTACAACAATATCTGCAGATGGGGGATGATTTACAAGGGAGAGAAAGTGGTTGGTAAGGATCATGAAATCCAGGTGTTCGTAGGAAATATGGCATTCCCTATGGAATTCACGATTGTGGATAACATAGAGGACTATGTCGACCCTAGATTATCACAAGTCGTCTTTGGAGCACCCTTTTGTGATATCACTAATTTGATAGTGGATGACTTGAACGGAATCATGACCTTCACTGATGGGATTAGGAGGATTTCATACCAAATGCCATACAAGAGAAAAGACCTTAAGGGAATAGATTGTGACGGGCTTGATAAGATGAGCTCCCAACTTATCTTGTGTGATGAAGATGTTAGGAGAGGGTGTAGGAATATTTCTGATTTATCATGTGGATTCTTTAAGAATGTTAGTAAGCTTGGTTCTAAGTATCGACAAGATGTTTTCGAATTCGAAGATCCGAAGTACTTGCACTATGAAAGCGATACTGGTTTAGAAGACGACCTAGAGAGTGGAACCAATGATGAGATCACGTAGTAACCCATGACTTTGAGTCTAGCTACAAGACTCATAAATAAAGAAAAGCGCTTCGTGGGAGGCAACCCATGTTTTGTGTGATTTTATTTTGTTTGATTGTTATTTGCTTCCGTATGCATGTTTTATTTTTATTGTTGGATGATCATGTTTCTAAACTAAAATGTGGAAATACTTTACTATGTTGTTTGGCCTAGTCTTAACTCCAACCTAAAAGTATTTTTTGCAAAAGATAAGTGTAAGGGGAAACCCCAAATATGTTTTCAAGAAACAAACCGATCATGATTCTCCACAATATTAAATGAACATGTATATTCGTATTTGTTAGAGTCAAATGCTTGTATTGAGTCATAATGAAGTTTTGCAGGATTTTCCAGGAAGTAGGACGAAGTTTTTCCAGAAATTTTCCGGAAACTTAACATAAGAATTTCTGCAGGTCCATTCTGACGGCGTCAAAGTAATACTCTTGACGGCGTCAGGAGTTAAAAATCTGGAAATTTTACCGGTTTTGTTTTTCTAACGGAGTCTTATGGTTTTTGTGAATTATTAAGTTTTATAATCTCCAGGAAATCTGCAAACTTCATTCCACAAGCATTATATCTTACTTTGTTTTCTAGGATTTAGGAACTTATATAGGATGCCGCCGATTTTACGCGAGGTTGTCTTGTCTATTTTGTCAGGTTTTACAGGTTATGTTTGACAAGGAGATGATTTATATTCTGGAAGGGAAGCTTTGATTGTTCGTTTTCTTGGAAGAAGATTTAACCTGGCCAACCCAAAATCCATACCGAGCGAATCAGGGGAGTATTTGATTTCATTCTCTTTACTTTTTCACTTTTACATTCTTTACTTGAACATTGGGGACAATGTTCATCTTAAGTGTAAGGGGAGGGTAAAAAGATGATACCTTACATATGCACTTTCGCTTGAGTTTGTTTTGTTTGATGGTAGATGTGTAATAAAACTACGAGAAATACTTGTTAGTGTAATTTTAGCGCCAAGTTTAAAATTTTTTACAACATTTAGGAGTGAAACTTTAGCCATAGCAAGCGTCTCATGGATAGGAGATTGTATGACTAGCACAAAACCGTATATTCAGAAAAATTTTCCACCCAAAAATGTAAGGTTCGCCTTTAGATTTGATAGGAAAAGCATTTACTATTAGTGCTTATGAGTGTACCGGTAGCATTTAGATTCTAGAACTTGCGTTAGTGATGCATCCCGAGACCGCTAGTGAGACTACATTCGTGTGGTAAGATTTACTACATGATAAGAGGCATTAGGATCACCCTTGTGTTAAACCCGTATTATAATTACTTGACCATTTAAGTCATATTACTTGGCTAGTTAAGTCAACTAATTTTTCCCACACCCTTAGCGTTGTACTCATTTTTAGTACACGAAACCCCTAGTACACCCCTCCGAGCCTATCTTTTCGTTTCTAACTTTAAGCATCTTACTTAAAGGAAGAATTTGTTACACCCCACTTAAATGTACAACCAAATCGCCTTAGCCTTTCGTGTATGCGCTCATTTTTAGTGCATTATTGTTATTTGTTAAACCCTAAGTTAACTTTCTAATTGATTACATGGTTGCTAAGTCGAGTCATATCCTTGTACATATTGTTTTGGGACGATTGGGACTCATGGGTAAGTACTTATTTTATGGAGTAATGGGGAAGAACATAATATTATTACCCCCATATATACGTTAATCTTAAAAGTGCTCCAAGTGTTTTGATTTTCTTAATTCGAGTCATTAGATTAGTTTAATGTAAAGTATGTAAAGATTCAAGTGTAAGGGGAATTCTCATCCCCTATGATGTATTATTTCGGATGGTAGGGTAAGAGTGTATGCAAAAAAAAAAAAAAAAAAAAAAAAAAAAAAAAATCGAAAAAAAAAGAGAAAAAAAAATAGAAAAAGGAAAAAGAGGAAAAAAAAAACATACGGACTACCATCCCGTTTCATTCTATGTTTATTTTATGTTTTTGTTATTTTTCATTTATTAGCTTAAGTCGAGTCTAGTCTTGGCTTAGCAACGCCATCTTGTACATGTAATTGACCAAGATTGTTAACTCGCCACCAGTAAAACTTCCTTTATCCAACAAAACTGTGTAATTCATATCCCTATACCTAACGTTACAACCCTTTAAAAGACCTCTTTGATAGTTTATCCTAGGTGCTTATGCCATGTGGTGGAGGTTTGATCCTTTCCCAAGCCTATGGTAATCTATTTTGCTATGACAGGTAGTGAGAGATATCTTCCATTTCCATAATATTATATTACTTTATTACACCCGAGAGATGTGAGTATCTAAACACTGTTTGTGAGGTGCTTGTGTATGATCTCCGTGCTTGTCTATTGGTCTTTAGTGGAACGATTATTTGTTGTAATTACTTTTATATTAGTGTTAAATGACCCCTAACTTGTCTTTTGAGTAGAATAAAAGCTCATTTGCTTGAGGACAAGCAAATCTCAAGTGTAAGGGTATATGATGAGGCGAAAAATGATCCGTTTTTAGGGGGTCATTTAAGCCCGAATCCGACTTTATTTGATCAAATATTGCCCTAAATCGTTCCTTTTGTGATTTTAGGTACTTGGAGAGTGAATTCTGGAAAAGAAGCCATTTTGGACGTTTTTGGAGCATAAAAGTGAAGAAAACGGCAAAGTATCAATTTTCCATGCTGGAAACACTAGGTGACGGCGTCAAGAGTTACACCCTGACGGCGTCAGACATCAAGAATAAAATACCGTAGTTGATGACGGCGTCAAAAGTCATCCTGACGGCGTCAAAGTACCAAGAATAAAATACCGTAGGTGGTGACGGCGTCACACAGGCCGTCATAAGTAGATCAAGGCCGTCTGAGGAAGTATTTGGCGGCGAGGTGACGGCGTCACATGGTTGTCTTGACGCCGTCAGCCCAGTTTTCCTATATATAGTTTTCTAGTTTTTACATTAAAAAAGGGGAGAAGTTTTGGTGAAACCCTAAAAACGAATTTGGTGCATCTTTTACAGGTTTTTCAAGGGTTCCAAACCCTTGATACCTTGCATTGTAATTGAGATAAGTGTTCTTCTAATTCAATCAATATGTCTATGTGTTGGTTGTCTATATCTTGGTCTTGTCTCAATTCCATTATGCTAGGCTAGATCTCTCTTGTGTTTGCTTAGATCTAATGAAACCTAGATATTGATTATGTGTTGATTACTTGTTTATTCTTGTTCTTGGATGAATGATTTATATGTTAGGCTTAAGAAAACTGGCAGATCTCCAAATGGTAACATGCTTGAACGTCTTAAGAAACATGAACCGAGGCGTACTAGGTCTTTATTGGTTGTATTTAATGCATGAGCCACTGTTTACAATCCCTATAGTTGTGCTGGGTCATGGTGTAGGAGGAGATAAGAGCTCATAGAATTGGGGAGTTATGTATGCCACCCCATGAATGGTATTAAGGAATACGATCCGTCATCCATGCAATTATAACAAGTAATTAATATGTAAAAGATATCTAGGGAGTAATGAAGTCTAAGTAAACATAATTTCTCCAATTACTGCTCACAACCTTAGTATAATTAGTTTGTTTTCATTTTTATTATTTTATTTTGATTGAATCTTAATTTTGGGTTAGTTGAATAGCAACTAATTCCGCTCACTCCTTCAAAACCCGAGATTTTAATTGCTTTCATAAAAATATAAAAAGACAAAAATAATCATCCCTCATCTTTAGAACTAGTAATTTAGGCTTTCTAATCCTAGCGACACTATTCCTAAGCTGAACGATCAATCCCCCGGTACTTGTCACTATACTATACTACAACGATCAGGTACACTGCCTGGTGGGGGTTGTAAGCTTCTCGAGATCCCTCGAGAGGTAAAGCCTGTTGCGATTCCCACGCATCAACTGGACACAAGTATTTAGGATCTATACTACAAGCCGGTAATAAAGAAGTCAGCCTTCGTCTTACATCCACTTAACACCCCTCCCCTTCTTTTCCATGTCTTTCATGTTCTCGGAGAAAGGAAAGCGGACATGCAACAGGCCATGATGCGTCTCTGCCCAAACATTCTCGGGATCATATATACTTGAAATACGAATTAATGGCTATCTTCTCAGCAATCTTAATTTCTTCCCCAAAAGGTTTTTCGCCACCCCATTGATAAGCAAATATCGATTCTTTATTTCAAGTTTCAGATCTTTCCCAAAACATTCTCGGGATCATACTTGAAATACGGATTAATGGCCACTAACCTGAATCTGCAATGTGTAGCCTTCTGAAGAAAATCGACCTTTGTATTCTCTCTTCAATGTCAGACTAAACCTTCCTAACCAGCACATGAATCCTGGTAAAAACAGCAAACATAATTGATATAAAGCCAAGAAAAAAGACCATTGAAGAGACTGCCTTTAAATGAAAACTTGTGTATAAACATCCCATCAACATCAGATGTTTGATTTAATTCAAACCATACTGCAGGACAGGAGAAAAACATATGAAGAAAAAAAAGGAGGAAACAGTTAAAAGCTTCAGGAATTTGTACCTTCAAAAGCTGAACGCTTGGCTTCTAAAGATGTATCCAAAAACCTTGTTGACCAACTGTTTTGATTTCACTGAACAGCAGCTGGACACTTGGACGCTTTCCAGCACTCATGAAATGATCGGGGATCAGTCGTTTTGCAATGTATGCTGTCGACATTACCAGAAAAATATGGAGGTTATCTTGACTGAAAAGTAAAACATTTAAACAATGATGAAAAGGTTCATATTGCATAATTGTAGAAGTAATAATCAAATTTCAAAGTTCCGAACATATGCTTGCATCAGGTCTACATCCATTACCGTAATACAGTAGAAGCAATAGTAAAGCATTAAGTCATTAACAGTATGAGAATAGCTATAGAGCGTAGTAATCCATCAAAAGTTTGAGACTAAAGTGTAGTTCAAGTTTAGGTTCATAGTGTTTTAAACTCATAGATATCCCATGGATTTTGGTGTCATATTTACTAAGTAGGTCTCTCATACACGGCAAGTGTATATATACTTGCATGTAAAACAATATTATTAACAAAAAACTAACTAAAAATTCTAGTGTTAATCAATTTTCATAATTATTCACGTAAAATACAGGGTCTCAGGTCTATATAAAAATGTGCAGGCATCAGTCTTAAAGAAAGTTTTTTTTTTTTTTTTTTTTCCTCTCATATGCCTAGTCCTTACAACAACACCCAATTCCGCTAGAGCTAGGTATGGGGTCTATGCCTAGTCTCTTCCAGAAGTTAATCACTCTGGTCATGGCCCCTCTCCCATGGAATGATTTCAGATTACACCCCGAAAGAATAGAAGAAATTTATAAAGCTCATGAAAATAGTAACTATGTACTAAATATAACAAATAATTTGTGAAAACTTGGTTACAAATAATAGTTGAGCAGCCCAAACAATCTCAAGTGCGTTCTTGTTTGAACAAGTTATAAGGTTGTATAACTTTGAGAAACTTGATGAGTGTTAATTGTAAACTCTTTCCTCAACACAACCTTATTCGCACACTACTCTCAACCAATTGGTTGAACGATTTTGTAAATATACATTGAAAAAGGTGTTTAAGAACGGCAATAAAATTGTGGAAAAATATGATCATTATGAAGGGGGAGACGCTTCCTATTCAAATATCAACCAACCAACCATGTCAGTAATTTTCGATGCTAACGACTCTTATCATTTCTAATCACCCTAAATGCCTTGGATGGATTCAACGAGTTTCGTGGAGAAAACAACAGTTTTGGTTTTATGCAAAAGTATTCAAAAGCATGCATGATTATTCCAGACGATGTTACTATTTTGATATGGGGTGAAAGAGACTAGAAAAAATGAAATAAATAACGGTCGGTTCAATCCATCTCAAACAGAGGTCGATTCAATCCATCCTAGACTGCGTCAATTCCTATTCAACCAGTCTTCAATAAACCAATTGCAAAAATCTCAATAATAATATACCAATTCCCGAATTCCCGCGCCTAGTTTGAAACAATCAATATCCAAAGCACATCCAAAAATATGACAATGCACACTAAATGCAGTTCCTAAACATTGGGGTTTCCTAATATTTTGCATATTGCTGTAGTGGCCGAGGTGGGACCTTTGTCGAGCAAGGGTCCGCAGCTTAATCAATGTTTGCCGACGTGGACGGTTTTCCGGACCAGGGGCCGGTCCACGAGCGTACTTCGAAAATGCCACTCATATACGTCCTTTATTTGTCCGGATTGTGCCATGGTTGTGGCATGGGCTTTAGCCACATATGATTTTATTGGCTTGTTGGGCTGGAGCCCAGTTTGTCCGTTGGGGAGGAGCCCAGTTTATTCGAGATAGTCCAGGCCTAGTAAGCCTCCTATCCGTGTTATACATCGTCAACAGTGTTGACAGTACTATTAAAAGAGGACCGATTTTAGGGTGCGTTTGGTATGATCATTGGTTTAGAATTGGATTTAGAATGAAAGAAATTGATGTAAGAGAAAGATGGTGAGGACAAAAAAATATTAATTATATATGAAATATTGTTGTTTTATTGTTTTGAATTAATATTTATAATATAAAAGTATCTTAAATAATAAAAGAAGGCATACACGTTTTCAACCAAAACCTACTAAATCATAGCGGAATGAGTCTAAGGTTATCAACTCATATTTTTATTTCACTCTAGTGGGCTCATTGTCAACCAAACATAAAACTTGAGATTGAAAGGATTCCTCAAATCCGACACCCTCAAAACAAACGGGCCCTTACAGTAACATTTATGAGTGGAATACATTTTTGCATAGTTAGGTGATGAAATTTAATATGTATTGTTGATCAAGCAGGATAAAACTTTTTGCATGTTTTTGATGAAATGTTTTTCTATGTAACACCCCTAAAATATCACAGCGGAAGATATTGTAACTGGGGTGCTACTTCATAATACAAAGTTCAGTTCATGGAAAACGACCTTTAAATGAGACCTTTTTAAAAGTTATCATTTGATAAATAATATCATATCTACAAAATAGAGGTCCCAATGTGAAATGATACGCAAACATGTTTTAAAACATAGCAATTATCGTATCAATCCTCCTATTACAAGTCCCGCCCATCTAAGATTTGTAATACTTAGATTCATACGTAATTCCATGATAATGATGTAATGTAAAAATCAAGTTAGGACCATAAGAATTTAGTTTGTATGACAATTATAACACATACATTGTCATAGAGAAAGTGTTACCATTGCCTTAAGTTCATGACATCGAAGCCTTAAGTTTTCTAGTTTTGACAAGTAATGTCGGTTTGTTTGCCCCTGTAGGTGTCTATCTGAGCGCCCAATGTTCCTCAAACGATTATGCGTCCGTTTGACATACCAGTCAAGTAGGGAAACCACCCGGACGAGGAAGTTCAATCCTAATAGATCTATTTACAACATTCGTGCTTACTACGTAATTAAAGGTTTATAACTTAGGCAATCTGTAAATGGTTTATGCACTTGTATCCATATGTTAATACAAGCCATGTATTTAAGTAAAACTAGTAATGTGTTTCAGTAAATGAGTAAAGTGTTTCAATAGATGAGTAAAGTATTTCAATAAACAAGTAAAGTATTTTAGTAAAACGAGTAATGTAAGTAAAATGAGCATGTATTCTCACCTCTTTGGCGACACCACACTATTGGATAACACAAACTGAATTTTGGGACGAAATTATTTTAAGGAGGGTAGACTGTGACAACCGGAAGCCAATCCTAAATCTGCCCCAAAATTTCCTGTAACCACCCATTAGCGGAGTCTCTATCAATAAGGAAATCTTAAGTAAATAGAAAAACTTAAATTTTTTTCTTTATGGTTAGCAAAACAGTTGATAAAGTTTGTTAATTTAGAAAAAGCTATACCATTTGGTGTAATAGTGGTTGACATTTTAGCTTTCTGGATCACGGATCTTGTTATTACATTTTTTATCAACGGTTTTGGCGTGTTAGTTACATTACTCACCAACCGAATACGCTGGTTGCTAAACAACATGGGTCGAGCAACTCGGCTTACACTTCTTGCCAACATCCTAGCAGCCATCTTTTATTCCTTAAAAAGGGTAAAACTATCATTTAGTTCCTATTGATTATACGACTCTCAAAATACAGCTAAAGTTCATCCATAATATTCATTGAAGAAAAGCTACACATACATCAAAGAATGCAAAGTTACTATGAAGTTAAATTAATATCATATAGTAAGCCACTGGTTGATACCTCCTCTTTTAAAAATAATTTACTGTCTATTTTTTATTCCAATTTCTTGTATAAATATAGTGATAGAGAGACCTAATCTGTAAATAAAATTCAAAAGGTGTTTACAACCAAATTTTAAACAAATAAGACAATGTGTTACTTGCATATTTTGGAACCAAAACATAAGACCAATTAAGCTATTATTTTAAAACAAAAGCTTTTTCTTTTAAGTTATAAAATAATGGAAAAAGCGTTTGCTAGTCATATATGTATATATCTTCAAAGATATACTGTACACAAACAAACAAAACTTGTAAGAAACAAACTTCATAAAAAAAAAAAAAAAAAAAAAAAAAAAAAAAAAAAAAAAACAAAAAAAACTTCTATCTGATTAGAAAGCAATAACATGACAGTTCAAACCAAAGCTAAAATTGGTTGACATCTTTGATTATTTCTAACGATATTATTTCCACTTTCAATTATTTTAAAATGAATAGAAAAAATATTACAAATCTGAAGAAGTAATTTTACTTTACAACTTTGGTTTTGAACCATAATAACAATAGGGATAATTGATAAAATAGCCCAGTTGCCCTAAGTTTAGGCATATATAGCCCTTTTTGAAAAATTCCCGTTTTAGCCAGGTTGCCCTAGGCAACTATTTGCATAGCCAACTACAGAGTGCCACGTCGGGGCAACTTTCGTGTGTTTTGAGCAACTTTTTTGTATTTTGGGCAATTTGAGGACACTTGTCATCTTTCGTTTGACTATACGAAAGTTGCCTATGGCAACCTGGGCTAAAACGGGAATTTTTCAAAAAGGGACTAAATATGCCTAAACAGCAGGGCAACGGGTCATTTTGGTAATTTTCCCATAATAATAATAATAATAATAATAATAATAATAATAATAATAATAATAATAATAATAATAATAATAATAATAATAATAATAAAAGAAATTATTTTATAAAGCAATTCAGTTAAATGCATATTTGAATGGAATAAAATAAATAATAATAATAATAATAATAATAATAATAATAATAATAATAATAAAAGAAATTATTTTATAAAAAAAAATTCAGTTAAATGCATATTTGAATGGAATAAAAAAAATAACATCATTCACTCTAAAAAAAATGCATCTTTCACACAAACACATGCATCAAATTAATGAACACATGCATAACAATACCATGCACTTGTATTTAAACTTGTTTGAAACTATAAAGATGTCAAATTAACATAAACATATATTATGTTTATCTAAAAAAATAAGAGAGAATTGCAAAAATTATCCCTAAAGTTTGGCCAAATTGCACGTTTCGTCCCTAAAGTTTGAAAAGTGCAAGGATCGTCCCTGTGAGGAAACCTTTGGTGCAAGTGTCGTCCTTTTGGGGGAAACCTTTGTTGCAAGTATCGTCCCTGTGGGGACGATATTTGCACCAAAGTTTTCTCCACAGGGACGAACCTTGCACTTTCCAAACTTTAGGGACGGAACGTGCAATTTGACCAAACTTTAAGGACGATTTTTGCAATTCTCTCAAAAAATAATTATTAACTGTAGTGCTCAAATATATGATATCCATATCCATTCTTTCATTCAAACTATAATCAAGTTCAATAACACATATTATACTATACCTGTCACTACTAAGAATCAAGGTCAAGATATTCTGAGGGAAGTAAGCTTTATATTGCACAAAAACTGTATTTGATTTTCATCCTTCCTTTGACTCACATAGTAACATGAGAGTAGAAATATTGTGTGTAATAGCATCATAGTCTAGCATAAGGTGTTGTGTCAATGGGTTGCGAGTATCGTTCTTTATTAAGCTTATAATGTTCAAACACAAACATACACTTACACACACGTACTATATAAACATTGTTCAATATGTTTTATGACCAGGCTATATCTGCTATATGTGGCCATGTGCAGTGGTTTATAGGTATGCTAACATGAGAATGGAAGTGACGCATGGGGTTAAAGCGCGTGAGTAACTCCAAAAGTACATTGTCTAAATAAAAAAATGAATGCAACAGTATGACATTAAGCCCTAATTGGTTATAACAAAAACTAAACTAGCTTTGCGTTTAGTGTGCTAATCTTTTTTATTATCTTTTACATATTCACTCATGGGTAAACTTGTGAAATGATGCAAAAAAATGTATATCCACATTTACTTTTTACCTTTTATGCTTTATGAATATTTTACCGTACAACTGGTTTTATAAATTATTTATCTTCGACTTTTTATTTTTTATGATTTTTTGTGATTTCTTATCAAGGTAACCAAGGCCGGTTGTACTGTAGCACGAGCATGCTTAACTATAACCAAACATACAAATTTTTACTTTCAGAACATTTCGTATACATTTTACTAGGAGGTTATTTCGCGTACAGTGAACAACATCACACAACACATACCGGTACGAGTCTAGATATCATTTCCAGTCATTCGCACATTATATACACCCACATACATACACTCCACACTATTAGATTATAAAAACTGAATTTCGAGACGAAATTCTTTAAAGGTGGGTAGACTGTGACAACCATTATATATATATATATATATATATATATATATATATATATATATATATATATATATATATATATATATATATCTGTGTGTGTGTGTGTGTGTGTGTGTGTGTATATATATATATATATGAAAAAATTACACGGATGGTCCTTGTGATTTACACAGACTTCATGTTTAGTCCCTATTTCATTTTAATTACACCAGAGATCCCTATTTTGGGAAACGTTGCACGCGTTTAGTCCCTATCTTGGATGGCCGTTAGTTTATCCGTTAAGTTATTTGCACCGTTAGTCCTTCGTTAATATTTTTGCACCGTTAGTCCTCATTTATTTGCACCGTTAGTCCTTCGTTAAAATTAAAAAAAAATGTAAAATTTAAAAAAAAATTGAATAAAAATTAAAAAAAATATATATTTTTTAGAAAAAATATTTTTTTCGAATAAAAATTTTTAAAATTAAAAAATTCTAAAATTAAAAAAAAATTCTAAAATAAAAAAAAAATTGAATAAAAATTTTTTCGAATAAAAAATTTAAAAAAAAATATTTTTTTGAAAAAATATTTAAAAAAAAATATTTTTTAGAAAAAATATTTAAAAAAAAATATGTTTTAGAAAAATTCAAATCTTAAAATATTCGAAAAATAAAAATATTTCTAATTTTTTTTAATTTTCTAAAAAAATTTTATTCGATATTTTTTTAAAAAAATTTCGATTTTTTTTTTATTTTTTTCTAAAAAATTCCAAAAAAAAATATTTTTCGAATATTTAAAAAAATTAGAAAATAAAATTTTGAAAAAAAAAATTCAAAAAAAAAATTCGAAAAAAATTATATACCTTCCATTTCAAGTAGTTTTGGACTGGTTCAAAAATATATAAAAATACCGTTGGACTCGTTTTTTTGTGCTCTTTCCAATGGTGTGCTCGGGGAATTTTTCCAAGTTCGTCTGAACCTCGTTAAACGTGAAACGTCATCGAAACTCTTCCTAAAATCATCGAAACTCATCCGAAACTCATCTAAAAAACAAAATAATTTTTCCAAAAAAATTAATATCGGAAAAAAATAATTTCGAAAAAAAAAATTAATTTCGAAAAAAAAATTATTTCGAATAAAAGTAATTTTTGTAAAAAAATTAATTTCGAAAAAAAAAATTAATTTTTCTAAAAAAATTAATTTCGAAAAAAAATTAATTTTTCTAAAAAAAATTAATTTCGAAAAAAAAATTAATTTTTGTAAAAAAATAATTTCGAAAAAAAATTAATTTTTGTTAAAAAATTAAATTCGAAAAAAATATTAATTTTTGTAAAAAATATTTTTTTTTAAATTTTTATTCAATTTTTTTTTTAAATTTTAGATTTTTTTTTTTAATTTTAACGAAGGACTAACGGTGCAAGTAAATGAGGACTAACGGTGCAAAAAATATTAACGAAGGACTAACGGTGCAAATAACTTAACGGATAAACTAACGGCCATCCAAGATAGGGACTAAACGCGTGCAACGTTTCCCAAAATAGGGATCTCTGGTGTAATTAAAATGAAATAGGGACTAAACATGAAATCTGTGTAAACCACAAGGACCATCCGTGTAATTTTTTCTTTAGAATATTTTGTTCTTTTTTATCTATATGATCAGTTCAAGTTATCACATTGATCCGTTCAAGCTATTTGATCTGTGTATCCTATTATAAGTTTATAACCCATTCCCCGTTAAGCTAAAAAAATTGTTTGACCCTTTGGAGACATGGGCGGAGAGAGGAAGGTGTGTAAAATTTTTAAAATCTATAGTTATTTGTAATTTCCACCATTTGCAACAGGATTTGTAATGTACTTTTACAAAATTATCAAAGTTTGCCCCATCAATGATTAGTTCCGCTCCTCATTTAGAGATTAAATAAAACAAAATATTAGCATAATTTAAATCTTTGTCCCTACTTTTATGAGACAAAACCGCCACTTAAGTCCACACAATTGCAACTCAATACTCATACTTTCGTTACAAAGGAAATCTTCACCATCAATTAAACTTAATATGGAAATTCCAAAATTATGATAAATGGATTGTTACCTTTTGTCATGACTTATCAAAATCATCATAAATGAGTATTTCATATATTTAGAACTTGCTTGTTCTTTCATCGTAAGTCTCCTTGACTATTCACATAATAGTCTAATAGGATTCCATTGCCTACCCTATACCCTTCCCACCATATTGTTTATTTATCGTTCATGAATTAAAATTTACAAAAGTGTCATTTTCAATCAACAAATTAAGTTGAAAATTAAGAGTGATACAATGAGTTACTTGAAACTAGCTAGAGAAACAACAAACGCCAACCAAGATGAACGACACAAAGTAGTTAAATTATCCCAAGGAAATCAAGCATAGACAAACGAAAAGAACTAACTGAAGTTTACACTTAAAAATTAAAATAGAAAATTAAGATTAAAACAACCAAGTCTTGGTGCTTTGTATCTTCAAGTTTGCTTTCTATATAAATTGTTGCCTTACTAAAAAAAACAACCAAGTCTTAAAATCACATGCACAAAACAACAGTAGTGTCAATAAATATAACCCACAAGTTCCGATGTCTCATAAACCGGTCCAACTCTATCTTGAAGGCTCTCAACCCATGTGATCCAGTAGTTTACATATGGCTCATCCATATTCTCCTCGTCACTCAAACGGAACACCTAATTTACTTGACCTTTCATTTCTTCCATCGTGGAGGGAATGAAAGGTCAAGTGAATGTGGCGTTCCCTTTGAGTGACAGAGAATATGGATAAGCCACAAGTAAACTATTGGGTCACTTGGGTTGAGCCTTCAAGAGAGAGTTAGACCAGTTTGTGAGACATCGAGACTTGTGGGTTATATTTATTGTGGCTACCATTTAGTGCATGTGATTTTAAGATCTTGTTGTTTTAGTCTTTGGATTTTTGTGCTTTTCATCTGTCGGTATCATTTTTTTTACTCGTATTCACCCCAAGCAAGTCTTTCGATTCTGCATTTATTATCAGCATTTTCTTGTGGACTTTGATGTCAAGGTCTTCCCTCCCAAAACTCTGCACATCAACAAGGATTTCAAGTCCACTAGTTGAGTATCTACGACTTAAACACTTTGATGCTTCACTCCATGATATTCTTACCCAGATTGTGTCCTTAGTAAAGAAAGAAGCAAACAGTTAGTTTCTTATCTTAATAACTTATAAGATGCAGGATATTAAGATAAGTATAAGCACCATTAAAAAAAAGACTACTTACTAGCACTTACGTTTCGAGCTAAAACCTTTGTTGTTTGTGTAATATGATGAAGAACATAGAAAGAGTTCATGGTATCAATATTTTTGAATAGTAACAGAGTTAATAATAGAGTTTGTTAAGTTTGCAAGGCTATACCCTTAAAAGTGGTTTTGCTAGTGTTACTTAAGAACCCGCATTCTAGGCCATACATGGGTCCAACTGATCTAGTTACGGCCTTGTTGAACATTGCGTTGGCCATTTCTTGTAAAGATAAAAAGATATGGTTACCTTCACATAGAATGCCCTCAACATACTTACCCATGCGTGATGCGTAGGGATTGCACCAGGCTTTACCTCTCAAGGGATCTTGAGAAGCTTACAACCCCCACCAGGCAGTGTACCTGATCGTTGTAGTATAGTATAGTGACAAGTACCGGGAGATTGATCGTTCAGCTAGGAATAGTGTCGCTAGGATTAGAAAACCTAAATACTAGTTCTAGAGATGAGAGATGATTCTTTTTTTGTATTTTTTGTTTTTTAGAAAGCAAATTAAAATCTCGGGTTTGAAGGATTTGGGCGGAATTAGTTGCTAGTCAACTAACCCAATACTAAAGATGCAATTAAAATAAAATAGTAGAAATAAAAATAAACTATATTAAACTAAGGTTGTGAGCAATAAGTGGAGAAATGTGTTTACTTAGATTTCACTATTCCCTAAATATCTTTTACACGTTAATTACTTGTTATAGTTGCGTGGATGACGGATTGTATTCCTTAATACCATTCATTGGGTGGCGTACTTAACTCCCCAATCCTATGAGTGCCTACTTCACTCATATGTCGAGCCGGCTAAGAAGCTCCTAACATGGGATCATTAGAATTTACTCATGCATTAAATACAACCAATAAAACCTAGTACACATCGGTTCATGTTTCCTAGGACGTTCAAGCATGTTACCATTTGGAGATCTGCCAGTTTTCTTAAGCCTAACATTGAAATCATTCATCCAATACAACCATAAACACATAATCAACATCTAGGTTTCATTATATCTAAGCAAACACAAGATAAATCTAGCCTAGCATGGTGGAATCAAGACAAGCACAAGATATAGACAACCAACACATAGACATATTGATTGAATTAAAAGAATACTTATCTCAATAGAACATGTAAGGGTTCAAGGGCTAAAAACCCTTGAAAAAGCTGTAAAATACGTATATGGTTCGGCCTTAGGGTTTCTCCAAACTTGTTCCCTTTTAATGAATGAAAATTAGAAAACTATATATAGATAATAGAGGCTGACGGCGTTAAGAACAACCTTGTGACGCCGTCATCTCGCCGCCAAAATAATCCTTGGACTGCCTTGATCTACATCTGACGCCGTCATGTATTCCATTTTTCCAGGCCGTCACACATTTAACTCTTGACGCTCTTCTTTGTGACGCCTTCATTTCTGTACTGGGTCGTCATAATCTTTACTCTTGACGCCGTCAACTTCTTCCTCTTGATGCCGTCACACACTGTTCCCAGCATGGAAAATTAAGTCTTTGGCGTTTTCTTCACTTTTATGCTTCAAAAACGTCCGAATTGCTTCCTTTTCCAGATTTCGCTCCCAAAGTACCTAAAATCACAAAAGGAATGATTTAGGGCAATATTTGATCAAATAAATTCAATTCCTGGTTTAAATGACCCCCTAAAAGTGGTTCATTTTTCGCCTCATCAATGCGCATATCCTATACCACGTAGTAATCATGGAAAACCCAGGGTGGACCAAATCTGAGTAATCGAATATTCTCATCCTATGCACGTTGTAACAGGCCGATGTGGTCCTAACATGGACTAGAAACCCATGTATGCACAAAAAAACTCTTTAACTTCGCCATGTCAAACCCAATTTAAAAATATGCTTAGAGTTTTATACTTTCAACCATGTTCAAATGGATTGAAAAAATTTTGAATCCAAAAGCAAAGTCAACTCATTATATGCCTCGCGTTGTTGTCAAACAATATTAGTTTTAAAGCCATGTTCTATATTATTATGGTCCTAGTACCCTTATAATATTTCTGGTAACCCATGTATGCACAAAATAACTCTAAACTGTATATATAAAATCAAGATATTGAAGTAAAACTAAAAAATGGATAGATCCAAATTATATTTTAAAGCTAAACAACACGTCATATTCTATTATATGCATGACAATCATGTTTTTCCTTTCTGTAGAACTACACACAAGTCCAACCCATAATTCCTATCAAAAATATGTAAAAGTTAACGAGTTCTCACCAGAAACCGAACAAAACGCACACATCAAAGCCTAAAATGATGTTGGATTTGTTGGTGTTGGTCATGAGAAACCTTAGTTCTAACACTATGTCAAATAGTTGAGCCAAAACTCTCGGGAATTTGTTTTTCTCTTCCTTTTTTTTTTCTCAGGCTACCAAACGCACCTTTACATCAATCAGTAACACAAAATCACAAAGAACAATTTGAGTACAACTATCTAAATAAAATACTTAAAAAAAAAGCATAACTAATGAACAAAATCCAAACCTATGAAATCATACAATATTAGTACAAAAATGACGATAATACACATAGATTCTATCAAACACATAAGTACTTCAAATATAAACAAGTAGCTAAACATAAATACCCATTAACACAAACAAACATATATCAACATAACAGCAAAAGATCATACAAACCAAACGAACCTGATATGAAGGTAATCTAGTCCACCCTTTGTTAAGACAAAATGGGACATACGACATGGCAGCTTATCGTCGTCTTCGCCCGTTGTAGAGTGCACTACCCTGTTGGCTGAATAAGGTGATGGTTGTTGGCGGTAGTGGAAGTAAAGGTTGTGGTTACAAGATATATTTGATGAGAGTGATTTAGTTAAGGGTTTGTTGAAACTTGAAAGGATAGGGTGTCTTAAATGAAAGATATAAAGGGGAAATTTTTGAGAATGCGTGAGTTGAAATTTTTTGAAATTGTGAAAAATTTTTGGCTTACATTTTACAGCTGAAAAGTTTGTTAGTTGTACAGATCAATTGATGATTTAGATCAATTGATGATGGTAGGTAAGCATTAATGAAGACTGGGGATGAGGAGCTTTGGAGAAAGTTTGATACGTGGGTTGTATAATAAAAGTGTACTTTGCAAAAGGATATAAAAGTACATTGTTACATGTGTTTCTAGTTGAGGATTTGTGCATAACAACATAATTCTATAGCAGCAAATTGTTATATATGTGATATTTTGATTAACTATATTCTGTAATTTTATTCATACTACGTAAAATAATTAAAATGTAATTAAAAATCTAATTGAAATAATTAAAATGTAATTAAAAAATCTCATAACATGCGATAATTCGACTAAAAGAAATAAAATATATCAAATAACGACATCAATTTTGAAATAACTAACAATGCATATTATTCATCACATAAAACTTTTTGGTACACAACATTTGAGGTGTAAACTCCTTTTGACTCAACTGGTCATTTTTCACTAATAACTCTCTATTATTACCATTATACAAACTTCATTTTTATTATAGATTTAGTCAACAGTAACATCAACATTTTTCGAATCACTCATTTGAGTCATTTCTATCAACTAATACAACAACTCACATGATAATAAAAAAATGTTTAAATATGATGTGTTATATATAGTTGAGGGTGAAGAAAACAAATATACTCATGCCTTTATAAGCTATTTTATTTCAAATATGCACTTAAGTGTAAATAAACGTTATATTATGATTGCTTAATAGAATTTACAATCATATCTTAAAATTTTAAAAAAAGGTTATTCTCAAATATTATTTTTAGGACTTTAGTGTAAAATTCTCAATATCCATAAGTTTTAAAAAATTTGTACATTTACACTCTGTTCTTGAGTTTATTTTCTGGAGTGAAAGAGAAAGGTTTGAGATTATAATAATAAAAAAAATTGTGTTCATGAGATTTTTTCGGAATGGAGAGAAAAGTAAAGGATAGTAAATTAGATCAAAATTACTCTCCTAACATCTCAAATTGGGATGAAATGGTGTGAAGTTGATTTTAAAGCTCTTTTTTTGTTACTTCACTCTCTTTTCTTTCCAACTTAGGAACGCAAGATAAAAAAATAATTTCTTATTGCTCTCCTCTTTACTTCACTCTTTTTTCCCTCTCCATCTATCTTCTTTCCGTTTTATACTCGTGGCTCAATTTGTTTAGGCGGGAATGGTTTGAGTTTTGGTTGCTTTTGTGTAAGGTGATAGAGTAAAAGTGGAGTTGATAAAAGAGTTGGTTGGTGGTGATTTAATAGAATAAATGAATTGGGTTGGTTGGTTGGTGGTGATTTTAGTAGAGTAAATAAATTAGGTTGGTTGGTTGGTTGGTGGTAATATAAATGGCAGGTGGTGTTTGTTTGTTAAGATAAAAAGGAATGACACATTAGCTTATCGTCGTCTTCGTCTGTCGCATAGTACATTACCCTGGTGGTCAGATAAGACGATGGTTGGTGGTGGTTGAAAAGAGAGTGTGAGATACTATTTAGTTGGTAACCAACAAAGATTGTCTCTTATTGATACTCATTGTTGTGTGAGAAACTCCCAAATCAAAATGGTGGGTTCAAGGCATACTTAATACATGCGAAATAGTTTGTAGTTTTTATATTGTGGGATAGTTTTTATTTATTTATTTATTTTTTTTTTATTTTTTTTAATGGTTGTAGGAAAGATGGAGAGTTAAATGGAGGATTTAAAGGAAAATTTTTGAAATTGTGGGAAACAAATAAAGTGAGGGAACTGTCAAATTTTTTGAAAATTTTTGAAAATTTGTAGATTTGATTTTCATTTTCGATTTGGTTTTTTACTTTTGACCAAGAGTGGAATGCACTTTCGTAAGAGGGAGTGACCGAGTGAGAGAGATATAGTTGTCAATGCTTTTTATTTCATACTTTGCTATTATCTTCATTTGTGGTTATAAGAGCGTCAGGTGTCGTGGCATGCCGTTTTGTCAAATCAACGCTATCTCAGCATTTCACATTCACACACAAAAAATACCCTTTTGCAGTGGCTCAAGCCGTTTGCATGATGTTTCGCAATTTTTAGGCCCCATCGCTTATTTTTTATTTTTGAAAATAAACTAAATTTTATTTACTAAATAAAAATACAAATAACATATTTTTAAAAAATGTTATAAAATTAAAATTACAAATTAAATATACAAAACCCCAGTAAATATAAAAGCCCAGAAAAAAAGTTTGCATTAGTGCCCCCAATATACAAAAGCCCATTTATTATATTTGATTTTCAGAAAAAAATTAATAATAAAATAATAATAATAATAATAATAATAATAATAATAATAATAATAATAATAATAATAATAATAATAATAATAATAATAATAATAATAAAAGTATAACTTCATATTCATCACCACAACACCCTCCAGATACAGTTCACACACCAAATACAAATACAACACAAATAAAACTCAGACACCGCGCCAGTTCACTGAGAAATTGTGTTTGCCGTGTGGTAACACAATAATTGCGGCGCCGTTTGATGGTCCATGTCTGTAACACCCCCAAAATTCGGGTCAGGCGGAAGCATACATGTCACTGGGGTGCTTCTCGAATGGTATCACAACACAAGGTACAAGGAACGGTTTTTAACTCAACCGTTTAAAATAATTTCATTACCAAAACATTAAGTTTACATTATTAAAAGTGTTGCAAAAATATAAGCCCATGAGAGAACTAAAATGGTCCCAAATACATCAGAGTCTTCTATGACCATGCCATGCCTTGCCAAAAGCCTCTAAAAGTAAGCTAACGCCTTAAGAACCTCAAAATACATGCTAAAACGTCAGCATAAAGCTGGTGAGTTCATAGTTTCAAGTAAACAACAAGTTTTGTATGGACCACAAGTTTTAAAGTTGGTTTGACCAGTACACTCGGTTATGTGACCAGTTCACTCGGTCATGTTACCAGTACACTCGGTTATGTGGCCAGTTCACTCGGTCATGATGGAGGGGACTTTAGTGGCAGTAATGGTAATTCAGGCAATGTAACAGTTTTGTACTTATATCCGCAATAAAAGTAATGTACTTCTGTCTATAAGAAAGTAATAAAGGATGGAATAGGTAATACATAATGTATTCAAGTAATCAATCAAATATTTCAACCATTCAGTAATGTTGGAGAAAATGAATCGCGTTCAAGTAAAACAAGCATTGAATTTAAATAGTAACGAGCATGTATCTTCCCCCAAAATAGTTGTAAAATAAGTAAAAGTAGGGGTTATGAACTCACCTGAAACAATCGATATGATAACCAAAAAGGAAAATGCATGAAAATCGAGGCACAAACGCTCTAACCGCAACCTAAATGATTCATATGTCTTAGGTTTGAAAACAAGGTCGTGCATGCAAGTTCACACACCATGTTATCACTTGTACATGTTTGTTGTAATAAAAATGTAGTTGCGTAAATGTGTTATTTTATTAAGAAAATCAACCGTTTTAGAAAACGTAACTTGTAAATCTCGTGACTAAATTTTAATCGTCATATTTAATAGGTATTCCAAAAATCTTTACCGCGCCCAATAAGTATATATAATGTTCTACCATTTTTGTTTACGTCATTTTAGCCAAAATGCACCTTAAAGTGTCTAAAAATCCATTTTATATATTCTAACAGCTTTTCTAATAGCCAAATAATAAGCTGTCAAAAATTTATTGTTTCGTCGCAACTTCCTTAGGCCATAACTTTTGCGCCGTAGTTCCGTTTTTCAAGTTTTATATATTCCCGCGAAGGTATTCAAGTGTATGCTAGTATTTTCAAGGTCTTGGCTAGTCTAGATATTATTAAATCTCAGTTTTCATAGCTAGAAAATCGGGACAGTTTCAATATTTTTAGAAAATATAGTTTTCGTCGTTAAATCTTGAAAACAGCATATCTTTTTCGTTATAAGTCCGTTTTAACCCGTTCAAGCGGCCATGTTCTTGTAATAGAGTCTATTTTCTATATTTTCACTCAAGTTTTACATCCAAGCTACTAAGTTTTCTGTGTAAATCGAAATGGGACAGCCTGGTACAAAAGTGTTTCGAAATGTATTTTCTAGTTTCTAAATCATACCAAATCACTTTCAGTCACTACCAAAAACCATTCTAGCTTTACCATAAACTTGTCAAGAGTGCCATGGAACTTAAGTATTCTTAAAAATGTGGGTTTAAAATATAGTAGCTAGTTGTCATTTAATATATTTAAGAAATCACAAACATGTACTAAAGTGATAACAATACATATGCAACCATGCAAATATCATTATAGGAAATGAAATACTCAAGTAAGGTAAGGTTATGAATATTAGCTTGGTGGCTTACTTGAAGTGAAGAGTAGGATGGGAAGATGAGAAACACTAGCTTAAACCAAACCAACTCTTAAACCCTTATATAACAATGAGTCCTAGAATACTTGAACTTGTGTAAAATAAATACCCTTGCTTCCTCCTCCCTTTGTGGTTCGAATTATATGAGTGAGTGAGTGTTGATGATAGTTTTCTTTCTCTTGTTGGTTAAGTGTAAGTAGCAAATGTGTTAAGGTATGTTTATATAGGAAAAATATCAAAGGTGGTCAAAGAAAATCTCACTTGGTCTTGGCCGAATTTTATGGGAAAAGTAGGGGGGACAAAAAGTTGGTCAAGCACCCAATATTAATTACATGTTTCCTTGTGTGTAATAGTTACTAGTTCTTGGTAAAAAAAAGTTGATGAATTGTTACCATAAAACAAGGGGACGGCCATTTGTCTAAGAATGGAATTAATATATTTTATTTTGTATAAAAATGTATATATATTCAATGTATTGGGTAGTAAAAATATGTATTAGGTATTAGTTTAGTAGTTAACGAAAGTTATACGTAATTAAACGTAAGATGTAAAGAATTTAACTTGGACGTCGAAAAATATTCTTGGGACTTTTGTAATAATTTTGGAAGTATAAAAATACTCTAAAAATAATTGTTGAGAAAGTCGGGTATGTCGAGTGTTACATTCTTGAATAAAAATTAGCGTTTGTTGAATTTAAACCGTAAGTATTTAAAGAATAGAAATTTGTTTTGTAGTATAAAATTGTGAACTGGAGAAGGAGCAAGGTACCTGAGCATTGTGGACTAAAATTAGTCTAAGTCCTAGAGTTCTTAGAATTTATTCAAAATTTTGTGTCGATTCAAGTAAAAGTGCTCATGTAAATTGTTTTAAATTAAATGCCAAGAAATTAAATTCGAGTTTAGAAAATAGTATTGACCTGGGAAATAAAATATTTATTAGGAGCATTGGGTACCTCGTGTGATCATTTGTATAGGTAAAACGTTTGTTAAATAAATATTCGTAACTAATAAATGGTATAATTGCTTCAACAATTAAATTACGATAAGGAGTCTTGGGTATGAAATATGGTGACATGGGCTAAATGTAACCTAATGCCATAGTGTACTTTGGTGATCGTTCATAACTTTACGTTTATGAAATTAAAAGGTTATACGTAAAAAGTGTTCTTGCAAAATTTTTGAAAGTAATAAATTAGAGTTTTGGGAATAATCATTGATGTGGAAAAGTACGGGTTGTTACAGTCTGCCGCCCTTAAAAGAACCTCGTCCCGAGGTTCAGTTTGTGTTAATTTTTGAGGTGTTGTTTGGATTCTTTCGACGGATTTGGTTTCCTCATTTCTGAATGAACTCGGGATTTCCTTGAGAATTCCAGCGAACTTAACGATAGGAATTCGACTTTGTTGGCTTGGGACATTACATAAAGTGGAGCTTGCCTTTCAAGACAAGTTGAGTTAAAGGTAGTGAAATAGAGAGTGTAGTGGACGAGACTTGTCGTATTGCAATGATAAAAGATAAAACATTCATTAGATAGAATTTCGTAATAGTACATGAAACTTATACGATAGAACTTAAAGTGATACGCAAAAGAAATACAACTCTAAAGAGTTTAGGCTTCGGTTTAATATAAAGGCTGGAGTTCTCTTCTTAAACATTGTCATTGTCGTTGGTGTCTTAACGAGCTTCTCCTCTATTCTGGTTTCTCAGCTCTGGGCATTCGCTCCTGAAGTGTCCAATTACTCCACACTCATGGCATGTTGTCATAACTTTCCGATCCATTACGAGGGTAGGAGCCATGCAATCCCTAGCTTTGTGTCCGACCTTTTGGCAGTTCCCACATTGAGCGGGGCAAGGTCCATTGTGGTGAAACCGACATTTATTGCACTTGGGTAAAGACCCTGCATATCCTTTCTTTTCACTTGGCCTAGCAACGTAGGCCCTAGCCACTTCACGTTGTTTATGTGATGGCCGAACCTGATCGTTTTCTTTGTTGTCATCCCTTTTCCTTTTGTTGTCGCTATTGTTGTTGTCTTCTCGAGCACTCCTTGCTCGAACGAATTGGTCCATCAGGCTATGAGACATTCGAATCGTCTCTTCGAGAGTGTTGGGTTTTGACGAGGTAACGTTTCCCTGGATACTGGGCGGAAGTCCCCAGATGTACCTTTCAATCCTCTTACGAGTAGTAGAAACCATTTTCGGGCAAAGAGTTGCAAGTTCATGGTATCGCTTAGTATAAGACGCAATGTCGACTCCTTTCACAGCCAAGTTCCAGAATTCCATTTCCATCTTCTGCACCTCATTTCTCGGACAGTATTCGGCTATCACCATGTCCTTGAATTCAGCCCAAGGTATTTCGAAAGCAGCAAAAAGTCCCACTGACTGAGCATAAGCATTCCACCAAGACAAGGCACCATCCAACAATGTGCCTGTCGCATATGCGACCTTACAATTCTCTGCACACTTACAAAGGCGGAAGACTGACTCTAGCTTCTCAAACCATCTAACCACGCCGACAGCCCCTTCAGTGCCACTGAAATGCTGAGGCTGGCACTTCATAAATTCCCTGTAAGTACAACCACTGGCCGCGGTTTCAACCCTGGTTGCCGTTCCACTGGCTTCCCCGCCGTTACCACTGTTGCGGTGGTTCTCGTATTTAGCCATAGCAGCAGCAACTTGTGTAGTGACTCGTTGAGCAACAAGTCGATCGATGGCAGCTGCACTCATGCTTTGTTTCCTTGGTGGCATTTTCTTCAAAACAGGAAAAGAAGAGTGAGGCGTAAACGTAATAAAGATGTTCGCTAAAAGTAGGTGTTCTAAGGTGGCACATTATGGGATGAAAGCTTGAGGTCGTGTTATGACTAGTTGGCGTATTTCTGGGCGGTGGTTTATGAGGTGATGTAGATGTAGTACGGGACGAGTGTTTAAACTAGTCTTCAGGAATGGTTGGTAAGGTAATGGGAAGGTTGGCAGACTGTAGCGGGTTTTAATGTCAAGTAAAGCGATATTACATATAATTGTGAGAATCTTCAAAGACCATTTGTATTAATTACGATATTTCGGTAGGTTTAGAGGACCTTCAAAAGTACGCGTGTCCATTTTAGAGGGAAGTATTGTGACAAGAATGTTTTTGAGACGCTATTGTGTTGAATGTAGATGCGAATATTCATGCAATGACACACATAAAAATACTCTAAAAATAATTGTTGAGAAAGTCGGGTATGTCGAGTGTTACATTTTTGAATAAAAATTAACGTTTGTTGAATTTAAACCGTAAGTATTTAAAGAATAGAAATTTGTTTTGTAGTATAAAATTGTGAACTGGAGAAGGAGCAAGGTACCGGAGCATTGTGGACTAAAATTAGTCTAAGTCCTAGAGTTCTTAGAATTTATTCAAAATTTTGTGTCGATTCAAGTAAAAGTGCTCATGTAAATTGTTTTAAATTAAATGCCAAGAAATTAAATTCGAGTTTAGAAAATAGTATTGACCTGGGAAATAAAATATTTATTAGGAGCATTGGGTACCTCGTGTGATCATTTGTATAGGTAAAACGTTTGTTAAATAAATATTCGTAACTAATAAATGGTATAATTGCTTCAACAATTAAATTACGATAAGGAGTCTTGGGTATGAAATATGGTGACATAGTCTAAATGTAACCTAATGTCATAGTGTACTTTGGTGATCGTTCATAACTTTACGTTTATGAAATTAAAAGGTTATACGTAAAAAGTGTTCTTGCAAAATTTTTGAAAGTAATAAATTAGAGTTTTGGGAATAATCATTGATGTGGAAAAGTACGGGTTGTTACAATGTCGGAGTGACGCAGTTGAAATGCCACCGCACCGTTCACTCTAACCTTAATGTTTCAATCAGAAATCAATAATCAATATTTTACTAATGAGTAAGATTAATCAACCTTCGTTCCGCAACATGGTTGGGTATTGGGTGGAGGTATTTCACATGCATCAAACTTTTGCTGGGTAGGGTTGACGGGTACCATTATGGTACACAAGGTTGAAGTGTCCCTACCAATCTACACTTTTTTGATCCAAGATTAATCAACCTTTGGAGGTTACCTATTGGGATTGAGTTTATATATACTGATGGTAACTTTTATGCATAATTAAGCTATAAGAACTATAGATGAGAAAGACATGCAAGAGAGCTAGATAATCTTGAAAAAATAATTAAGAGCGCGCAATCATTCTGTTTCATATTATAACAAAATATCATGGTTAATAGGGGCGGAGCACAAAATATTTTTAACCGTGATATAATAGAGTTTAAGATGCTAAGTAAATAAGGCTTAAAACACATTTCGATGAACCGGGGTCATTTAAGATACATTTGAGAAAAATCGATGTTTTTTCTTAAAATTAACACTACATCGAAAAAATCCATAGGTGTCCCGGGCACCCAAGGGACCCCGCCTGGCTCCGTCCCTGGCGGAGCAAGAAAGTTTTCCTCGAGCGGACACATTTTGATAAATTTTAGAAAGTGTGTTACAAAATGGTTCTTAAAGTGGTCAAATTACAAAATCCTTTTTTCCTTTTTTATTTTTTTTTATTATTTTTTTTTTTCATGGTTTCAACTTCGTATGATATGGAAATATGGAATATATCCCAGTTGCTAGATTATATGAATCCAATTAGATATAAATCTACATGAAAGAATGTAACTAAATCTTAAAGAATTTGTTTATAAAGTGTGTACAACATTTTGTAACATAAATACATGTCACTGACATTGAACCCGAAACATAAATTCAAAAAAGATCGAATGAAAGGTAAATTAATGTTCATGTAGGTTTTTCTGAACGATAATAATATAATTAGCACTATACTTACGTTAAAGATGCAGTGTTTGTGCATTAAGCAATCCAACTACTACACCAAGTAGGAACATGCAGGGGCGGGAGGGGGCGCCCGACCCTCCGAAATTTTTTTTGCAATGTAGGAGGTATATAGTTTTCGTGTAGAAAAATTTCGGTATATTCGGTTTCGACCCCCCAAAATTTCGGTATTACCCGAAAAATAGCGTTAGGAAAAAAAAAATTAGATCCCGACCCCCACTGAAAATTTTCTAGCTTCGCCAGTGGGAACATGTAGATTTAGTGATGTAATCGATTTAGTATACCTCCGTTCATAAGCAAAGTTCGTAGATTTTGCCAAATTTCATACATCAAACTTTTGAAGTGTTAAAGGATAAGGAAATAAACCCAAAATATGTTAACATGCAATAAACAGACTTATGATGACAACAAATGACTCAAAATGAGTGTTAGTTAGAGGAGTTGCACAGTCCGGCCTTTGGCTTACACTTAAACATCTGTCTAGTGATTGAATCAATCATGAAAACCTACGTCAAGGATCATCATGCACATATGTTCTTTCAAAAAACATGACAAAATGCTTAAACTTCACTTAGGATGATATAATGTAGCTAAGAAGCATCACCAAATCTTTAAAAACATGACAGAATACTTTGACTTTGACTTTACTTAACTAAAAGTTAATAATTGAGCCAAATATTTGTAGGGGTAGGATATCTACCCTCCCTAATCCGATATACTAACCTTCCATACTTAGTAGGGAGGTACTTTTGTATATTTTTTTTCTTTTTTTTTTTGTACTTTTTTACTTATATATATATATATATATATATATATATATATATATATATATATATATATATATATATATATATATATATATATATAGGGTAAAGTTAAAATAAAAAGACAAATATCCGTAAAAAGAATAAAAAGATTTTTTTTTAAAAAAAGTTCTCGAAAAATTCCAAAAAAATTCTACAAGATCGGGCATGTTGGTGCATAAAACTTTTGTGAAAGAAGTTTTTCTAATTTTGAGTTTTTATACGTTTTTTTTAATGCACAAAAAACGAATTTTAATGCGCAAAAAAAATTTTAATGCACAAAAAAAATTTTAATGCACAAAATTTTCAACTTGTTTTAGTTAGATGCGCAATGTTATTTTGATGAAAAAAGTCAAAAGAAGTTGGGTCCAAAAACGATTTTTTGATGCACAAAAAAGCCATTTAATGCATAAACGTATTTTTTTATAATTTTTTTTCGGATAAAGTATCCACTTTTAGATAAACTTCCTTTACAACTTTTTCATGCACCAACATACCCGATCTTGTGGAATTTTTTTGGAATTTTTCGAGAACTTTAAAAAAATAATTTCTTTTTATTCTTTTTACGGAAATTTGTCTTTTTATTTGATCTTTACCCTATATAGGGTAAAGTTAAAATAAAAAGACAAATATCCGTAAAAAGAATAAAAAGATTTTTTTTTTTTAAAAAAGTTCTCGAAAAATTCCAAAAAAATTTCACAAGATCGGGTATGTTGGTGCATAAAACTTTTGTGAAAGAAGTTTTTCTAATTTTGAGTTTTTATAAGTTTTTTTTAATGCACAAAAAACGAATTTTAATGCGCAAAAAAAATTTTAATGCACAAAAAAAAATTTAATGCACAAAATTTTCAAGTTGTTTTAGTTAGATGCGCAATGTTATTTTGATGAAAAAAGTCAAAAGAAGTTGGGTCCAAAAACGATTTTTTGATGCACAAAAAAACGATTTAATGCACAAACGTATTTTTTTATAATTTTTTTTCTGATAAAGTATCCACTTTTAGATAAACTTCCTTTACAACTTTTTCATGCACCAACATACCCGATCTTGTGGATTTTTTTTTGGAATTTTTCGAGAACTTTTTTTTAAAAAATTTTCTTTTTATTCTTTTTACAGAAATTTGTCTTTTTATTTGATCTTTACCCTATATATATATATATATATATATATATATATAAGTAAAAAAGTATAAAAAAAAAGAAAAAAAATATACAAAAGTACCTCCCTACTAAGTATGGAAGGTTATATATATATATATATATATATATATATATATAGAATCTAGATCAAATAAGATCAATCTTAAAGTTGTAAAAATAAGATCCAACTAAAATTTGACAAATGACACCTTTGTTAAAATAAAATATTTTTTTTTTATTGAGTACAACTAAAATTGTGAAAGTTCCGATGGTTTTCTTTTTAAAAATGACGAAAACAAGGTGATACACTTTGATTCAACATGTAATGTATCATGTTAGGATGATACACTTTGATTCGACATGTAAATTTATAGTTGTGTATCACTAATCTAAACTCATGTATCATTTGGTTATTAGTTGCTAAAATGTTAATTCGTATTAATACTTTATTTTTGTGTATTATTGCTAATATGGTTATCTATAAAATGGTTTTAGTGGTTATTTATACTAGATCTTATTTTTACTACTTTAAGTTTGATCTCACATTAACCCTCCCCTATATATATATATATATATATATATATATATATATATATATATATATATATATATATATATATATATATATATATATATATATATATATATATATACACACACATATATGTATATATATATATATATATATATATATATATATATATATATATATACTAGACTTCGAAGCCCGCCCGATGGGCGGGCATGACTTGTAATTATAGTTTGGATAGTTTTAGTTAACGGAAAATTATGTTTGGACGTTTGTAATTATGACTTGTAATGGTTTTATTTTATTTTATTAAAAAATTATGTTTTTTTTTCATTGGGAGCTATGATGGTTTTAGTTAGTAAAAATTGTTGTAAGTTTGTCGCATCAAGGACGCATGTTAATTATGATCATGTATTATAAAACATTGTTCTATATCTTCACTTGGGCGGGCATGACTTATGATTTTCATTTGATATGTGATTGATTGGTGGCGTCTTGGGTGGTCTCTGCAACTTATTATTTCTAACATTTTCAGGTGATAAATTTACCTCTATATCATTTCCACATTTATTCCCTAACATACTTCCACCACTACCATTTTCTCCTTCCATAACAATATTAATCCATTTGACCCATTTCATTTATGTTTTAGTGGGTATATATGCAATTTCCCCTTTCATTTAACGTAATGTTCACCCATTTGACCCATTTAACGCCAAAAAAATGCTAGTGGTCTTTAAACCATTAAAGAACCATATGTTTTCATGGTTACATAGATCACAACCATTAGGTGTTTGCATATTTTTTTTGTTAGAAAAAATATATGTTTGCATCAATATAGAAATCACATACCATGAGCTATAAGGAAAACTAATGTTAACGTTTTCATTGTCATAAAAAATATAAATGAAGGAATATACCAAGTAAAAATATAAATGCAACACTTACTACCAACTCTTAAACATGCACAAGCTCCAAAAACCTTTTAACATCTTCTTTAGGTATTGAAAATTCATTTTCATTTCCATCTTCGGTTGGTATAATATCTCTAGCAATTTTTATAGCACATACATATTGCCCGTTTATTGCAGCTAGATTAAGCAACCTACATGCTATTATCTAAACTCCTGAAAATAATTTTGAATATCCAAAAAACTTGGCATGAATAAGTTGTTTTTTTATAAGCCATTTGTATGGCGTTGTGTGCTTATCTATAAGAGCTATATATGGGTTCATAAGCCATAAAACTCACTAATAAGGTAACACAAACACCCAGTCAATCTCAATCATGTGTATACTGACAGGCTAGTATGGACTTAGGCTGATGGTAACAGGATGCATAATTTAGAAAAAAGGATTCCTGAGCTTGTGGTGAAATCGACTAATAGAATATGGAGTCGGGCGATAGGAGAAAATCATAATTTCGAAAACATTGAACCATCAAAAACAATACCATAACAATAAGAAGTTATCAGTTTCACACCTTAGGGTAAAACACAATCATTTTAGTCCAATTTCATCACAACATTGCAAGAGTATATTTTTAGGATGTATCTTACGTTGTACAACCAATTTCTCATGAAAGTCTTATATGATATTTCGCATAACACAAAAGTCATGATCATCACATCAACCCACATCCCAGACCAAATAAACTACAAAAACAGAGTCATACGCTAGAATGTATTATAATACTCGTATGACCAAATTAACAAACATTACCACAAAGAATTACTGTAATTTATTAAAAATTAGTGTCGATCAGATAAGGTAATACTAATTGCTTATGAAATTCATTCCAAAAAGACAGAAACCAATAGTGGGAACTTTGAGTAAATAAGATAAGTTCAAATGATCTTTCTAGTAGAGACTATATAGATGATGTTTCTTATTGTAATAAAGACTTCATATCTTAGAATTTTTTCATATCTTCTCAAAATGATCGATCCTGTGGCATGTTTCTTTTCACATCAATCGTTATACTTTTTTTTATTGCCGGTGGATTTGACCTCAGCTGAGACGCTGAGAATACCATTGATATCGATTTTAAAACAAACCTTAATCGTTTGTTCACCTGCATGGGCTGGTGGAATACCATGGACCTTAAATCTGTCAAGAAAAATGTTGTTCTTCGTTTTGTTGCTCTCACCCTGATACACATTTATTGACACAACTTGTTGGTTGTCACTTCGTGTCACGTAATTACGTCTTAGATGGTGGGTATGGGTGTGTTTCACATGATCAGAGCACTCATGTCATCACTTTTGGTCTCAATACCAAGTGAGAGAGGGGTAACATCTATCAGTACCAAATCACACACCGATGCATTGTAATTACCACTTAATTTAGCAGCCAGCACTACTGCACCATAAGCAACAACTTCCTCGGCATTTATGCTTTTGCAAACTGGTTTCCCATCAAAAAAGTCCATAAGCATTTGTTGTACCCTTGGAATTTGAGTCAACCCACAATCAAATGTATGACTCTTGTGTTTGGACAAACTTATAATGTCGGCTTATGGGTTGTATCTGAATTTGTAGGAATAGATAAGCTCATTATATTTGGCTTATGATTTTATCAAGTTTTGATCCAATGAACTAAAGTTAGCAAAAACCTCAAGCTGATAAACAGATAAAAAAAAAAGATCTTAAACCTCTCGCCTATGTTTTGTTCAAACACTTTAAAGAAGTATGAATATCGTTGAAAAAAATAAGTTAACGAAAATAAGATATAAACGTACCAATTTTTATATTGAATGCATTAACAATTAAAATAAATGAACGTCAAGATTTATAGAACAATTAGAATATACAAAGTTTTTTGTAACAACATAGTATATGATTTAAACTCAAATGAACGTTATCATAATCCTATTGAAACCTCACATTGCTGTCATCTTTAAACCCACCAATGCCTGTACCGATGCGCCCATTTGCCAACAATGTCATGTACCCTGATGTACCTACGATGATTTATGTTGAAGGTCCAGCTCCATTTGTTGGTCCATTTCCAACTCTAGTGTACTATTCTGCTCCAGACCCTATCGCACTTTGGCATACAAACATAGTGAACCAGATTAAGTATTAGTTCAGTAATGAGAATCTTGTTAAAGATACTTACTTGCATAGTAACATGGATGAACATGGCTGGCTTTCTGTTAGTTTAATAGCAGGCTTCAAGAAAGTTATTGCTCTTAGTAACAACTAACCTTTACTCTTATTGTAACCACTCTTATTGTTGAATGGTGATGCACTTATGTTTCTCACAGTTTGCTCTCCTTAAATGATTACACTGACTCGGGAGTAAGAGCATTTACTTTATTAATGAGAAAACTATAATGCACGCAGAGGGATCTTGCAAATTCCTTGAAACTTTAATTACTAATTTCTGTATGCATGATAATGAAATATTGCAGATTCTACCACTTCAGAAAAGAATGTGCTGTGTGCCTGCTCGTATGTGCACGTCATGTCATGATCATTTTACACTTAATACCGAACCGATTAACAGTTACCTGATTTGTGTGGTATTGAATCATTGAAACCATTCTTTTAGACGATCATAAGATTGCTCAAATGAACTATAATGTTGCTGGACCTGTAATATAAAATAGATTATGAAATATTTATTATGTGTAAAGATAAAACTAATGGGAATTATAGCTGGAAGAAAAACTGGTGGAGTAATAGAGGGAAGCCCATACTTCTTGCTATCCAAAGTCATAAGAGACTTTTGCTAGGATATCTGATTACTGTGAGGAAAACGACATCCATTCACCTTGTTTGACTGTCATAGAATCACTTCTTTTCTCTGCTTGGCTTCGTCTAACATCAGACATCGGCTGCAAAACCCAAAAGGTATAGATCTTATATATATTAGAGGTGACATGATAGATATAATTACAGAAGAATTGCATGGCTTTTAAATCAGTATATATGAACTTAAAATTGTTTGTGCTTTAAAATCACTTTCGTCTTTGCGAGGAGCATATGAGATACAGTGCATACCTTTGAACCTGAACCTTGCACATCAGTACCTTTTGCGTTGATCTTAGCAATTTAGTTTTTCCAAATATCATGAATTAAGAACCGTAAAAGGCATAGCATTTTGGTTAAAAGTTGGTATCAATGTTGCAAGAACAATAAGTAGCGTCACATTAACGGTTGCCTTTTTATTATGTCGGCAAAAGATGAATTCCTATTCGCAGGTCCTGTACAATTAGCAACAAATTAGAGGCCAATAGGTAAGAAAAAAAGGAAAACATGAAGGGCAAAAAAAGAAAAGTATGTGCCTTGTCACTAAGTAGCCTTGACTGTTTCATCATTCAAATACTTGTATGACGAATATTATCTATTCAAAATCACAAAAATAAGGTATCGCATTAGGAACATATGATCAGCATACAAAGCACTAAAAGAGTTGCCCCTACACGAATTATATGGCATCAGAATATAACCAAATTCAATTTTATAACACAGATCCGTAGCGCAGCCACTTTGAACATCAAATCAGAGAACCAAAAAAGGATTCTACCAAATAACTTTGTTTCGAGTAAACGATGGCTATTTATATTTAATTGTTTATTAAACTTAATAAATAAATAAAAAGTGTTAATATTAAGAAATGACTTTTTTTTCCATTTACATGGCCCGCCTATCATGCGGAATCTGGCTTGATTTGGACTTTGCAACGGGTCGATCTAGTAATACTTACGGGTGGAAAGTCATCCAAATCAACATTATATTTGAGACATTGTCACTTTAGTCTTACAATCCTTTTGTTATGCTGAACCTATAACAATGCTTATTTGAATCACTATCAAGGTGATGGCGACCATGAGGATATGCAATTAATCACGGTGGTAAGTGCTTTTTTTTCTCCTTTCAATTTGTGTGCACAACCGTGAGTTCTGGAGTGTCGCCCTTGCAGAACATGTCTGATTCTAGCAAAAGTAGAGCAGACCTCAGTAGCATACCTCTTATTGAAGGCTTCGCTCCACATTGCCTACAAAAAAACATATGAAACTATAAATGGTAAATGTGCAATTGCCTATTGCTATTCAAACTACTTATCAAAACATTTATACCAGCATAGACATATTATACTAAGCTCCATTTTAGCTTGTTCTTAGTCTAGAGTCTAAACTCACATGAAAAGTTTATTGTATGTATTTATACCTCGGTAGCCTGACCTCCTTCTTATTTTCTTCCACAGGCTGCTGCTAATTTATATGAGGGCAGAGGTGGTACAGACCCTCGGCTTAAACCATAAACGGTTTATGGCATGCATATAAATAAATTCACAACTAATTTAATAAGCAATTGGATTTAAGTTATAGTCCTTCATGAAAACTTGTGTGATGATAACTTCTCTATGATAAGGGTAATTGTGGAATCCATCAGATATAAATGGGCATATCGGTAATTGTTTACTAATAATTTCAATACATTGTATGTGATGAAAGGTATATATCGTATGAAAAAGTAACTGCTTTTCTCACCAGTCTGTTGTCATGCCATCTTGACTTGTAACAGCTTTAAGTGCAACTGCGTTAGAATGAGTCCTATGATCTCCTTGAACACCAGTTGTTTTTGCAGGGAAAAACACTGAAAATGCTTGCTATATGTGCATTATGATGATCCAAAAAATGTATCAGACCTTCGAAAATGTCTTCGCGTAATATGTGGCCATGGTCACTATGAAGGTCACTATGAAAGTGACTCAAACGATTCACAACCTCATTATCTGTATCATAAATATACAGCAGTAGAAACCGCGGCGCATTACTGTCTAGCGGGCAAAGACTCCATATCTAGTGATATATCTGGCCAAAGATTCTGAAAACATATGGCCCACGACCGGTATTAATGGAGTCATCAATGTTGGCACCAAAGGAGGTTACTGCTGGTGGGTGCGCAAGACAGCACGATCAGCAGAGCAGCATCTATGGTATTGCGTACAGCCGTTGAGGTAGACCTGTAATTCTTTCCTCATATAAAAAAAAGGCATGACAATGAGAGCATACCTGGTCGCAGTGACCAAAGTATTTATACTATTTGAGTTATTTAATATGCTGCAACCAAAAAAAGGCATGACAATGAGAGCCAAACACCACAATAATCTAATACGCTGCAACCAATGATTTTTAAGTACTTTTTTTTTTGTTAATCGCAGAAGGGTTATTTAAGCTTTTCACGAATTCTAAACATCTTCTCTCATGGAAAGTAAGTCCTATACGAAGATTGAGCAGTACCAGGAGTGCCTGTCCTTGAAGCAATGAACTTTTGACTAAAGCCAAGGCTGGGGGAAGAACTTTATTTTTGACCGTCAACCCCACAGTTGGACCAGACCTCCTGTCTAACATCATAGTACAGCTACTACATAACTGTTGCTTGTGTGTAATCTCTTATTCCCGTCAGATTGTTTAACACCTTTTGACTTATTCCCACAATTATCAACTCCTATATTATGAGCTGAATTAGAAAAATCCACCTCAAAAGAGCTCACACCAACCAGATCAATGGAAACAGGAGTTGACAGTGTGGAAGTTTAACTTGTTAAAGCAGTTTAAACTGTTAAAGCTGTTAGAACAACCCAAATGTTTATGATCATCTTCCTAGGTAACTTGATATCTTGTGTTTCCCAATTGCCTGTAAAAATAGCACCCATTAATAAAATGAATATGAATTTACTTATATTGTTTTTCTTGCAACATATGCAGTTATGCCTTCATGTATCTAGCAGCAAAATTCACCCTTAAATCAACCACCACCAAAGAATCATGCTGTCAACATAGGGCATGTAAAGGTCCAATTGAAATAGTATGCTGCAAGATCATGTTCTAGACTGTAGAGGAAGCGAAGCCTGATCAGGCAGAATCCCAGTCTGAAAGTAATGTCAAAATTTTAGAGTCATGTGAGCATCCTGAAGTCGTAGGTGTTACAGAATATCTAGATGATGGCAGTGTGAAAACGCATGACAAAGAGCTTGTAACTGACTGTATTGAACTCACCTAAGACCGTGGTGGAGGTTGACATCATGAATATCTGCAAAACTGTCATCAGACACTACAGATTCGACATTAATATCAGATTCAACTCAATCAGATTTCCCTTGGATGCACAAAGTCGATATTGGTGACATATTCATCTGCCTCGTGTTTCTCTTGGAAGACATTATCTAGAGGTAACTCAGACTCCACCAACATCTCATGTTGATTAGTATCAAGGTCATTGGTGTCTTGTTCACCTATTTGCTCAGGCTTGACATCATGAGTTGCGTGTATAGCATTAGTATCTTCAGCTTCACAACTATTAACTCCATACATACCCGACTCCACAGTTTCAGTGTTACAATCAGATTAGCCATATGGCTGATCAAGCTTGTCTTCAGTCGCATTATCTATAGGTTGCTTGGTCTCAACAGACACGTGAAGCTGATCGTTGATACTTTCTTCCATAGTCTTCTCATTAGCCAATTCCACTTGTTGCTCAACATTAGTATCACAAAATTCTGCTCCAACATCTTGAGATTCTGTACCTTTTACTTCATGATTCTCACATATACCCAAATCAGAGTCCATGAGATTGACGACATTGCTATCTGATTGTGCTTGTCCCTGATCAAGCTTCTCTTGTAAACACACAAGCTCTTTTGCAACTAATTTTCAAGTGTCCCGTACAACTGGATGCAGACCTTGAATATGAGTCAGAAGTTTGAGGTGTTGCACAATCACATGCCTCCATCCTAACAGAATGCATAGCGAACATAAGCCGGCCAAATAATCTTAAACAAAAAACCCCTATTAGGTGGGAAAAACAGGCTTATGAGCTTCTCTAGATTAAAAAAAGCCTAGAAAATAAGACCCCCTTACTGGTAATTATGGGCCATCAAAATGGCAAAACATGTAGGTAGTCAAGTTAATCATCTTAGTTGAGCATATATGCTAGTAAGAAACAATAGAGTTAAGTTGGGTTGCTCACCCTGAGTTCCTTTTAAAATGCCATAAAGTTGGGAAAATCAATGTGATACCTTTATGTCAATCCGCTTTAAACAATGACCAGCAATGATTTCCCATGCTTCATCAAAAAACAAAATGTCTTCTTGTGACATTGCCTCTACTGCCACCGCCTATTGATTTTCCCAGTCTTTTTACCCAACACGCTGATACGATTAAAAAAATCAAGGTTCATAGAATATCTAAACATAAAAGTACTGAAGAGAAGTTTAAAAATACCTCTTGTTCAACATGTAAAGTAGCATACATTATAGGATCATTGCAGGGAACGGTAGACAGAGAGGGATATCTTTTGATACAGATTAGATCTAAAAAAGATAGTGTTTATGAGTTACATTTAGCTGTAAAGAAATCTAAAAGTGGTTCACAAGGCAATAATTAAGTGACAGTACACATATATGATATCGTACTACTGTTATTACCCCAAGATGTCGCCATAGCTCTTCATCGTGTTGCTTTTAGAGCTGCGACAGCTTTGGAAATATAAAATTCGCATAAACAAACATTTAGCCCATCTGCCACTAAATAAAGAAAGAGACAAACTAACCATTTTTCCTGAGGTAATCTTCTTTCTTAGCAGTAAAAGCAACCAAATTTGAATCATCTTCTTACATTATTTCATCACGTAACCGACATGGTGGCTTATTTACATGAACTAATATTCTTAATGTGATACAATTAGATCATATGTAAAACAAACCTTCCATTGTCAGCCATGCCCTTATCCTGACCCTTAGCAACACAAGGGTATAAACCTAAAACCAAGAGTAAATAAACTAAAAAATTCCGACCCCACATGCATCAAGAATGAGATAAAAACACAAATTACACTTACTTTTGGATCTCTGTCTTCCGTTGATATGAAATTCTTTCGCGGCTCTTTGCAGTCATATAGTTTACTCACCTTATATCAGATGTATACATAAATATTTAATCACAAGCAATAATTAAATTCAAAAATTAAAATCAACAAAAATTATAACCTGTTGTATACATAAATATCAGATGTATACATAAATATTTAGACAAAACATGTTGCATACGGAACATCATAACCTGCAATAATTAAAATCAACAAAAGGTTCAGTATGTTTGTATATTAAAGAAACAGGAATCAAAAATTATATAACTGAAACATGAAATAAAAACTAAATTGGACATTAGGGTTTTGAAAAAAAGGATTCATATGAATGATATTAGGGTTTGTGAATGAATAAAATACCGTATGATTTTTTGGGAGCTGTATATATTGATTATACTGGATTTAGTTTACTAAATATTTAGCCATATATTTACTTTGTTTTCAATTGTTAATCACAATTAATGGCTTAGCTCCATTGGTTGGGACGTTTTATTGTAACCTAAACATGTAGGTTCGAATCTTACTATGGTCATTTTTTAAATCCGAATTTTTACAAATTTAAAATTAACGAAAAAAATGTTGGGGTTGCTTATGTGGCAATGAGGTTATTTAAAAAATTGCTTACATGTGATGACATGGCTGATAATGAATTACTGGACAATGAGGTGGCGTTTAGGTGGCATTATCTACGTGTAACGCCTCCTGTTATATATAATATAGAGATATATATACATATATGTATATATACATATATGTATATATATATATATATATATATATATATATATATATATATGTGTATATATATATATATATATATATGTATATATATATATATATATATATATATATATATGTATATATATATATATATATATATATATATATATATATATATATATATATATATATATATATATAGGGTGATGTTATTGTGGTGTACACCCTTAAAGTAGAAAATAATAGGTACACTTGTGGACCATTGGATCAATTATTATGATGAGATTTGCATTTATTTAGACTAATTAATTGATAATGGCAATATTGTAAATAAATGAAACACTATGGGACTTTTTATATACTCCATTTTAAGCTGATTTTGATACAACGTATATCGAACAGATTTAAATGATTGCATCAGTTTCATATTTCGTTTGAATAAATCACTCGTATTTTTTAAACTAGAGAGTGTGGTACACATAATAAAATATTTATTATTTCGAAGGTTGATGACAAACTTCCAATACATTTGTTAGACACCTCATATGACCCTCTAAATTTGGACATCCAACTCCAAAGAAAATTTTTACTACTACGTAGGTTTTTTTCATGCTTCACTATTACAGTGGTATTATATTTGTTTCACAAATTGTGGAGTCTAGCTTTTAGCTACTGCTACACATTATCTTTGCTCAAAGAAAAAATAAATAAATAAATACACGTCGGTGTTAAACGCTAGACATTTTTCATAATATTACTTTGCAAAACAACTAATACACTAGTCTAGTTTCGGAACATATTAATACATGAAGTCTCTAGAAACATAATAAATTTTAGATTATATTTGCGGTGATACGCTAATATTTTTGACACATTTTTAGTGAAGTTTTTTGAAACACAATAAATTTTTTAATACATTTACAGTGATACACTAATATTTTTGACACATTTTTTGTGACATCTAGTTTCATGATACACTTCTGGTGACACATTATGTTTTTTGATACACTTCATTTTGTGATGCATTTCTAGTGACACGTCAAGTTTTTTGTTTTACATATTTAGTGACACACCTAATCGTTTGATACATTAGCAGTGATACACTAATTTTTTGTTTGCACATTTTTATTAACAAACTATAATTTTTAACACGCATAGTTTCTTGATACATTTCAAGTGACAAACTAGGTTTTTCGATACAATTAATTTCATTATACATTTTAAGTGAACCATTTAGTTTATTGATACATTTGATGTCACATTTTAAGTTTTTTTTTACACACTTAGTTTCATAATATATTTCAAGTGACGCACTAAATTTTTGACACGTTCATTTATTCATTTTTTTCCTTAAATTCATTCATTTACAGGGTGAACATTTTTTTGTGGTAGCTATTTATAAATGTCTTGTTATACACAAAACTAACAACGCAAACATCGTTATCGACATAATTTTTTATGCGATAACAATTCTTTGAATTATTTTATTCATGCATATGAATTATCTTTTATAGATAATATTTTTATACGTATTATCTAAAAGATACTTGTAACAAAAATTTTGTATCTAAAAGATACTTGTAA